>MU281354.1:206837-301498 GCA_022385595.1 Xylaria palmicola
CGCCGCCCCCCGCCCGCCCCCCCCCCCCCCCCCCCCCCCCCCCCCCCCCCCCCCCCCCCCCCCCCCCCCCCCCCCCCCCCCCCCCACTTACTGTCTAAGGTCCAATACCGCCGCTTGACGCCTTGCCATTCGCCCTTCCCTTCCTCTTCTAAATCTTTCATGTCTACGTCTAATGCCTTCCATTCAACGTCGAGCCCAGCGTCGGCCAGGTGCATTTCAGCAACCTTGGTGTAAACATCGTAGCAGACCTTGCGATCGGCGCCGAGACCGTTGAAGAAGCCGAAGATACCCCCTTCATCAAGAAGCGCGAGAACGTATTCAGTGAAAAACATGCGCAACTGACTGTAATCCTCGCCAAAGGTATCGAAGTAGATGGCATCGTACAGCTCGCCCTCCTCTAACAACCGGGGCACAACCTCCTGCCACTTGCCCGCGTGAATTCTATAGGCGCCCTCGCTGGGGCCGCTGGCCTCCCAGTCCTTGCCGAACGTGCAGTCGGGGCTGCTCTCGACGTGCTTTAGGACCTCGGGATGCGCCTCGATGACGTGGTGGCGAGACGGCCGCGTCTCGCGGAACATGGCATCTATTATGCCCATGCCGAAGCCGATGTTCAATACGCGCTTTCCGGCCGGCAGGCCCGGGAGCAGGGCATCGACAGAAGCCCGCATGATGGAGGTCTCCCAGGCCATCATGACGCCGTTGCGCTCGTCGTCGACGAGCTTGCCGTCGGTGTACGTCAGACTGGCGCGCAGGTACGCCGCGCTCGTCACCGTACCGTCGTCGGCCTGCGGGGGTGCGAACGCGCGGTCCGGGTCCGACTCCAGGATTACATCTTCGGGGGCGTCCACCCGGCCCTCCTCCACGGCCGCGGCGGGCTCGTCGTTCTCGTCCTCCGCTGCCGCCTCCTCCTCGTCTTCGGCGTCCGACTCGAGCGCCTCGTAGCCATCCAGCAGCCCGAACAGCAGCTCGGCGCGCATGCCGGCCCCGACGCAGAGCTCGTACAGCTCACCCCGGCCCAGCCGCGCCGCCACGCAGCCCGGCGTCTCGTTGTTGCTGTCGACGTCGTTCCAGATGGCGCCGCTGAGGAACAGCTCCTGCACCACGGCCACGGCGGCCTCGATGTCGGGTTCCGCCGCGCCCTGTCCTGGCGTCCGGGCGCCGCATGATCGGATCGCGGCGTGCAGGGGGGTCTCGCCCGTTGTCGGCTCTTGTACGCTGGCGCGACCCGGGACGAAGAGGAGGGGCTTGAGGCTCGCTAGATCATGCTGCCAGGCGTGACGGAGGATTTCCGATATCGAAGCGGGGCACGAGGCCGGGATGCGCGTCTCAATTGTGTCGTCGGGCATTGCTGCGTCCTTTTTGTATTATGTATAACTACTCTTTTTCAAGTTAGAGAACGTGATCAGTTATCGTGAAATCGGTACGTTAAATATTTATGTACGTACCTATCGCAGATCTGCGCGGGGCACTTTGGGGATAAAAAAAAAAGTTCTGGGACGATTCCAGGGTAGCTTCACACAAGGGGCAGGGGTAGGGTACGTACCTGATACTCACTACCGGGTACGATAGGTACAGGTACCTAGGTAGGTACCTAACAGGGTACACAGCATTAGGTAATAGGGGGGGGGGGGGGTATAGTTTTAGACAGCTTCCCTGATAACCTATGAGGTTAAGCGGCTTTCCACGGGCACGTGCATAAGACAGCCGCCTTATTGGCCAATGCAAAGCTGTCACTGGCGTCACAGTGGAGCTCTGAATGCACTAGTTTCAAACTAAGCGGGGATATGAAGAACATGTTAAGTTAGAGAAGCTGTCCGGATTGGCGAGTCTTCTTGATGGTAGATGCGATGACACCTCTGGATAAGAGGAATAGGAATACCAAACCTATCTATCATACTTGATTTGTAGAGACAAAATACCCAAGGCTACATACCGTGGCTTAGGTATATATTGTTCTCTGCCTATGTGACACTCCAGATCTGGAACCCGACATGTACGTCTGTTTGATATATCCAGCACCCCTTCCTCGCTTTCGTACCCCCGGCGTGACATCAGCCACGGCTGTCTTTGTGTGTTTGTGCCACCCACGATGAACCTGGCCAGTTCAATTCGCGATGCTGACGAATAGAATTTTCTAGCCACGTTGGACTTGTAGCCATATCTGCGTCACCCCAATCGCAATCGCAACCGAACGCGGCACACCCGCCTGGGCCTCGTCGTCATGAAGTTTGGCCAGCAGTTGCGCTCCAGCATTATCCGCGAATACCAGTGGTACTACATCGACTACGATGGGCTAAAAGCCGAGCTCAAGGCCGCGTCCAGGGCCCCGGCTGGAGCGCGCCTTCACAGCAGCGAAGCCGGACCCTCGAATGGCTCCCCTGCGAGGGGACAGCACAGGAACAAGTGGACCGAAGAAGATGAGCAAGCTTTTATTGCGAAGCTCTATGCCGAGCTCGAAAAGGTCTATACGAAGACCAAAGTCAAGCAATCCGAGATACAACGCCGTATAGCCGTCAGTGACCGGGAGGTGCGCGAGGTTGTCTCACGAGCCACAGAAAGAGGCCTGAACGAGCATGGCCCGTCCGAAGAGGAATTCATCTTACTGGAAGACGACCTGAGCGACATTATTGCCGACGTTCACGATCTTGCCAAGTATGTGCAACTAAATTACACTGGATTCTATAAGATAATTAAAAAACATGATGTTCGTGTTCCCGAAGCACAAGACTGAAACCCAAGCTTACACTTGACACAGAAAATAACCAATTGGCACCTTCGGCCCGCCTTTGACGCCGCGCTCAAGAAAAAGCCTTTCTATAACGAAGATTTCGATGCTGAGGTAGTGAAACTCTCCAACATGTACAACAATGTCCGAACACGTGGAAACCCGGTCAAGGGTGATAGCGCAGCCGGCGGGAGCCAGGGAAGCTTTGTTCGCCAGACCACGAAATACTGGGTGCACCCGGATAATGTCACCGAATTAAAACTAATCATACTCAAACACCTGCCAGTCCTAGTATTTAATGCAAGCAAAGAATTCGAACAAGCGGATTCAGCGATCACCTCAATATACTACGATAATCCCGATCGATGGGACCTGTACGAAGGACGGCTGAAGAAAACAGAGGGTGCAGAGGCTATCCGTCTGCGATGGTATGGCGGCATGCAAAACGATACTATATTCGTCGAACGCAAAACCCATCGCGAGGACTGGACTGGGGAGAAGTCTGTCAAGGCACGGTTCTCGACGAAGGAGAAGAACGTGAACGCGTATCTGAGAGGTAGACTGCTTCCAACGGCCCTCTTCGAAAAGGCTCGAAAAGACGGGAAGAAATCTGAGAAGGCCATTGCTGAGGACGAGAGTCTAGCCAGGGAGATCCAGTACTCGGTCCTAAAAAATGGCTACCAGCCTGTCTGCCGGTCCTTCTACAACCGAACAGCCTTCCAGCTTCCTGCAGATGCCCGGGTACGAATTTCTCTCGATACCGAACTGACAATGGTGCGTGAGGATAACCTGGACGGTGTCAGACGCTCCGGTGACAATTGGAGGCGAATGGATATAGGTATCGACTGGCCATTCTCTCAATTGCCACCTAAAGACATCGTTCGGTTTCCCTATGCTGTTCTTGAGGTGAAACTGCAGACCCAGCATGGCCAGGAGCCTCCTGAGTGGGTTCGACAGTTGATCTCCAGCCATCTCGTGGAGGCTGTACCTAAATTCTCGAAATTCATTCACGGCACGGCTTCGTTATTTCCGGACCGTATTAAGCTACTGCCATACTGGATGCCGCAGATGGATGTCGATATTCGCAAACCTGCTACGCATAACTTTGGCATCCAGCGACCGGATAACTCCGTGAGCGGCACTACATCGGACGATGAGGAAGATGACTCGGATGTTGACGAGGTACCTGGGAGCACGACCGACAATACATCCAATGGTCACCATAGTCTGTCACGTGGTAGCCCAACTTTGGTCCTTGGTGATATGGAGGGACAGACCACATCAAGTCCACTGCCCAATGCGGATTATCCTCTGTATGATTCTGATGACGAGTCAGATGAAGAGGACCGGATCGAGGAAGCCAGACGGGTAGGAGGGTGGACGTATATTTCGACAGCCGCACACGTATATGCTAAAGCAGCAGAACGTGGCGCTCTACAAGCACTGCAGGCTGTTGTGCCCAGACCTCGGTCCACAACAGTACCACGCAGTAACCGCAACCAAATGTTCTTCGGCAATCAGGAAATCCAGACCAAGAAATTCAAAGCACCTAAGGGGAAGAAGATCTACGTACCCGTCCGGGTCGAGCCTAAAGTTTATTTTGCTGCGGAGAGGACATTCCTCGGCTGGGTGAGTGGCCAATCTTGCTTCTGGGTCCGGTAGGAGGGGTGCGCTAACAGCTTCACAGCTTGAGTTTTCTATCTATGTCGGTGCAATTGCTGCCACCCTCCTCAATTTTGGGAACAAACCGACTCGACTAGCGTTCGTGGCCGCGGGCGTGTTCACGTTGTTGGCCGTGCTGGCGCTCTGCTACTCAGTGGGCATCTACCTGTACCGGAGCAGGGGGATTCGAGAACGCAAGGTGATTCAATATTACGATAAGATAGGGCCGACCATTTTGTGTGGCGCACTGTTCATCGGCGTGGCACTGAACTTCGCATTTGAAGGCAAGGAAAGAAGCCTATGGTAACGGTAAACATGGTATGCCGAGGGTGGCCGTTCGGCAAGGATTCATGTGGTCGACGCTAGGTGGCCGAGCTAACCACACATCATGGCCGAGACCGGGAGAGGGAGGGCCGCCGACCAAGAGTTGATGCTCCGTGTAGATTTCACTGCCTCCTAAAGTCCATATCGAATATCAAGTGGTAAAACAGGGCTATTGTCTCATACAGACTTCGTGGAATCTGTTATACTTGCCTCGTGTCAAGGCTCGTTTCCAGCGACACTGGCGATCACTTACCTGCAGTTGGTGTCCGCTTAACGCCCACTGACCAGCCTGTCTCTTGTTTTTGTGTGTACCCGTGATAGGTGCGTATGCTAGTCTTATATCGCTCAGACGACTACTAATCCGACGACGCGAGTATATCCATAGGATCTATCAAGGCTTTCCCTCGACTAGTATCAGGGGCTGAAGCCGAGCCCTGCGAGTCAGCTAGTTAGTTAGCCCCCACTTGCCATAGCACGATGGCTCCCCGGGATTAATAATTGTCTCTCGTGATCAGCTTGGTCCGACCCCAGCACGCACGAGGCGGCAGTGGTGGCCTTTGCTTGGCAACACGACCTCCAATGCATTTAACGAGCTGACAGCCAATCTGGATTTCAGGAGCTCCCCTGCTCCTTTCCCCTTTCCCATTCCTTATAATTTACTTTGTTGTGCGAATGCCATTCTCTACCCCGTGAGAGCTATCCGGAAGTCAGCTGAGCAAGGAAACACGGGTTAAAAGTCACGATGTCGCTGGCGGCTGTCGATCCCTCAACCGTCGAGTTCGGGCAGTCCCTCCCGCCTCATGGGCCACATACCATCACCACACACGCGCCAGGATGGAAGGCGGCAGAAGGCCTCCGTGACGCAGATCCGTCGCTCATCGCACAGTTCAAATCGCTCTACCCTCGATTTTCACCCTTTGGATTAGCAGCAAAAGTGAGTTGAGTAGTCAGCCGGGTATTTCGTTTGATATGTACCCATCTCGCCTCCCTCTCCTTGACCCCTGACATGATCTGGGTGGGTGTCATCCCGTGGCCGTGCACGACAGAGGCTGACAACTCCCGCGCACAGCTCTGCCAATCTATAGCGCAGAAAATCCCGCTGCCGGAAGGGTACGGCTGCGCCGCTTTCACGTCGCGAGACGTCTGGGCCTCGAACCAAGCCCACGCGGTCTCGACGTTTCGCAAAGAGGAGTTCCGCCTCGACGCCTCGGAGTTGCGATACCACGTCGTCGAGGTCGCCGGCGTGCGGCTCTACGTCGTCGGGTTCCCGCGGGCCAAGGCCGTCGCCGGCATGTTTCAGTGGCTGCACGGCGGGCTGGGCTTCAGCTCGCGCCTCGCCGAGTCGCTGCTCCCGCACGTCGACGCCCTGATCCACGTCGGTGAGTTCCCCGGCGGCGTCGGCGCGCCGGAGCCGACGTTCCTGCCCGAGGGCGACAGCCACCGCCGGCTACGGGAGCGCATAGCCGACCTCATGATGCGCGCCTGCGCCGGCGACCACGAGAAGAGCGTCACTGCGGATGACGTGTACCTCTACCAGACGGGCATGGCCGGCGTCACCCGGCTGCACGAGGCCATCACGACGCTGCGCAGCGGCCCTACCTGCGTCTTCGGCGCCGTCTTCCACAGCACGTACCATATGTTCGAGGAGAGCGAGGGCGGCATCCGGCACTATGGCCGCGCGGCTGACTCCGACGTGGACGATTTTGAGAAATACCTTGCGGCCGGGGGCGAGTGCGCCTACGTCTTCACCGAGTTCCCGAGCAACCCTGTTCTCGTCAGCGTGGATCTGATGCGTCTGCAGGGTTTGGTATGTTTCCTTCACCTGCCTCGTTCACTTCCTAACCTAGTCTCGCATCGACAGAGGGAAAAGGGGGGGAAAGAGACCATTCCTGCTGACTGAACGCCCGTCCACAGGCTGACAAATACGGCTTCTTCCTCGTGGTGGACGACACCTGCGCCTCGTTCGCCAACGTCGACCTCCTGGGGGCGGCGGACGTCGTCGTTACGTCGCTGACCAAGGCCTTTTCGGGGTACGCGGACGTCATGGCCGGCTCGGCGGCGCTGAACCCGAACAGCGCGCGCGCGCGCGCGCTGCGGCAGACGCTGTCGGGCCGCTTCGGCAACGAGCTGTTCGAGGCGGACGCGGCGCACCTCCTGTCCAACAACGCCGACTACCTGGCGCGCTGCGCCGTACTCGACCGCAACGCCGCGGCGCTGGCCGCGTTCTTCCACGCCCGCGCGCTCGAGCCCGGCAGCCCCGTCGAGCGGGTGTGGTACCCCCCCTACTCGCCCGGGTCGGGCCACCTCACGGCGTTCCTGCGGCGGCCGACGGCCGACTACCCGGCGCCGGGGTACGGGTGTCTGCTCAGCGTCGAGTTCGGGACGGTGGCGCAGGCCGCCGCGTTCTACGATGCCGTGAACTTCTTCCAGGGTCCTCATCTCGGCGCCCACCTGACCATTTCCATGCCTTACAATGCTAGTATGTACATCCTCCGCGTCGTCTTCTTGTTCTTTGTTTATTTTCCCCCGATGTGCACGAACGCTTCAGTCTATCACAGAACCGTCATTGGGAGACTCTTAGCGGCGGAACCTCTTGCATACGGAGCTGGAAAATAACATTGCTGATTCTGTGCCGCAGTTGTTTATGGGAGAGGTGACCCCAGAGTTCATGCTTCGTATGGGCTAACACCACAGCAAATCCGTATTTCGGTTGGTCTTGAGGATCACGAGGTCTTACTACAGCGATGTACGGAGGCGCTGGGCAAGATGGCGGAAGCTGCATAGAATCTACCCAGACCACCACGGGCAGTTCAGGCAGCAAGGATGCTTCGGGGCATCCCGAATGACTCGGAGACCTAGCGCAGGGCCCAATTCACGGCACATCAAGAGTAAAAAGGGCACATTACCTAGATATACCTTGGCCGGGATAAACTTGATGTGCAGTTTATGCAATGCTAGAGGCTAAGCTCGTGACAATTAGGTACTCCTCCGTCCACTGGCCTCTTTGCACAAGTGGTGAGGCCACACAATACAGTGTGGTTCAAATTACAACATCGCCCCAGCACACCAAGTCCTTGGGTGCTTTCCTGCGGCCTAAGCTCAATATTCCTGCTAGCAAAAACCAGGGGGCAGGTACCTTAGTCTGTATCCTGGGATTTCATCAAAACAGGCATCCTTCTCGCTTTCGCCTTACTATTGATAGTACGTCATGACTGACTATATTATCTTTGATCTATCCCATTTATCAGGAGAGTGAGCAGACCGTATTTTTTGAAATAATTTAATTTTGTGAGGGCAAGTTTGCTCGTAGAACAGACAGGAAAGTCCCATAATACTCCATTTTGATCATCTTTTTCCAAGATGCGATTGGATCATATGCAACTGCTGCTGAAATAGAATCAAGGGAACCCCCCAACTTGCCCTGGCCAATTCTAGTTTGCTCCAGCAGCGTATTCGCCGTTTTTATCCTCTGTCTACAATATGAGGCCCTATCCGACACCTTTACCATCGCTTTTCCCAAGCGGCCCACTTCTCCTCACGTCCTCATAGCTGATCCAAACCTTCGGGATCGTACGTATCTTTATCGGAACCTGCCGTTGAAGTAGAAATACCTCTTATACTTCGGTCCTTTCGTCCTCATCTGACAGAGTCACCCGCCAGTTGACTCGGCAGAATCTCGGTGCTTTTTATGGTTCGCCCGTCTCGTGGAGAAGTGACTGTCCTCTTTCCCTCGAGGGGAGGAGCGAAGGCCACGGCCGGCACTTATCATCGTTGTCGACCCAAATTCCATACACAGAAGGATCCTAGCAAGTGTAACACCCAGTTTGCTTCATCCCGACAACCAACGTTACCCGGATATGCTCTTGTTCATCCGAAGGTGGTCAGTGTATTCACTACGCCGGCTGCTTGGAAGTACTCGAAAGATGTTTGTGGTTCTGTTCCGCATTGTGCCGGATAGATGGCAAGCGTCTATTTGGATACGATGCATTTATTAGAATTCACTTCAAACTCCACGCCTCTACTGAACCCTTACACCAACTTAGGCGCCTCCCTGTCTTGGTGAGTTCCCAGTCCACCCTTGGATCTGGTGACTTGGCATACTTTACAACTCCATGTTGTTCCATTCCAGCGACGCGGTAAAGGGACCACTTCCGCCTGGGATACTGAAGTGAGCATGCGGTATTTCCTAAATATCCGGAATGCTGATATATGAGGCTGTAGATAATTATGTTGCGTAACATTACGTCCTCCCATAGGGATAGAACCCGCAAGACGTCAGCGCCAGAAATCCCCTTTGGGTTGCACTGACCTGGGCTCCCGTTCCCTGTTCTCTATGATTAGTTGCTGCCCAAGAGCGTAGTGGGACGAGCCGAACACAACCTGCTTTCAACATTTGCCATATCCATTCATCCATCCCTATCCACTGCCCTTATTCAGCGATTAGGCTTCTGGGATTGGCAGTTGCCTAGATTTCGGAGATAGCCTCATTGTTAGCCGCTTGGATCTCGGGATGAACTTCTCTGCTATTGCGGCTAATGCTTGTTTCAAATAACGGCACGGTGCCCTGTTGAGCCAGTCACCATGTCACGATACTTAGAAAGCACTGACACTCAACAGGAGGGATTCGGACAACCAAGTGGCCGTAGCTCGAGCTGATGGGGCATGATTGCTCAAGCTCTGTGACTAGCCTGGTGGACTAACACGAAGGCCCGGGGCAGGGCGAGCAGCCGGATGGCCCATGGGTTGGGTCAGCCGACCGCTGTAGGTACTCTTCGTTCTAGAGTTGTTGGTTTCCCCGGAACAGTTACATCGTTCCGTCTGCGCAACGCAGCCGATCAGCAACTACCCGACCAACCGCTGTGAACGGTTTCTTATCTCAAAGATACTTGACAGTCTTACCCAGTATTCACCACTTCATTACCTAGTCCAACGTTGTAGCTCCTACCATTTACTGGGCGGGTTCTCCCGGCTAACTAACCCTCTCGAGCATCCTTCCACAGCAGCCGAACATCCCTTGCGTATCCCCTCTTTCACCATACACTGATATTTAGACTGTACTTTATTTAAGCGGCCTCTATTCACTGAGGCTCCTCATTCCCTATCGCATACAGTAGTTCCAAGTTCCTTCTTTCTTCCTTGCAGCGTTGATTTCTCACCCCGGCCTCAAACCTACGACTTCTTACCCACTGCCAAACCCATCCATCCGGCAGGAATCAGAGACAGGTAGGTGCCCCGACTACTAGAAAGACCATCCATCGCCCAGCTCGCTCGCAACGCCGCTCCTAGTTACAGCCCGAAAATGTGCTTCGCCGAGTTCATCGCTTACACGTGCGGGCATACCTCGACGGCAGTCAACCGCCCATGCCCGATGACAACGCACCTGTATAACAACCCGTGCTGCTCCAGACCAGCATGTCGGCCCTTCCTGGCGCAGACCATGTGCTACCCTTGCAGCCGGATTATCCATGCGAGAAGGATCGATATCCTCGAGTATGAGCACCGCTGGATGCATGAGCGAGGCGCGTGCGGCTGTGACGTGCAGTTCCCGGCCTTAATGCACCCGCGGCTTGTTCAGCGGTCATCGGCCAGTGTAGATAATGAGGTACCTACGGCAATGCCCCAGACTGGTACTGGTACTGGTACTGGTACTGGTGCTGGGTATAACGGAACCGCCGGCCGTGGCCATTTCAAGCAAAGATCCTCTGTTACTACCACCGGTTCGGGTGGTCATCGACCAGAGCAAGCCTATGATGACGGTCTAGGTGAACAGAGCTCATTGCCATTATTCAAGGAAGCGCATGTTGGAGAGAATGTCGAGGTCGCAGTCCGTCTTGCGAGCTTATACGGAGCCGAATGGACCACGGATCACGCCAAGCTGCATCGGGGCGGCCGGTGTAAGTGCCCTGTGAGCTTCAAGCGATACCAGCCCATGGACATCAAGCCGGACCAAGGTAAGTCTGTGGACGCCCACGCCGAGGCCGATTTATGCTCATACATTGCGTAGATGAGCATGACAGCCATGAGGCTGGCCGCTCCGGCCAGGCCTGGGTGACCAGCTACGCGCCACTATCTTCCGACAAGAACGGCGATGCCCGGGCGCCCGCCGTACCTGCTTCTTCGGGCACGGAAGCCTCGAGCCCCGGCCACAGCTCCATCGAGAACTCCTCTAACCCCTTCGGATACGATCGGATCCCCTTCGGACAATTCGCACGCTGGTCCCTGGAGGGTCCTAAGGGTTCTCTGCTGGACGAGATCCTGGGGCCTCTGGGGCCCGGCGCGGACGCGCACGGCGGTCGTCCCATGGACTTCCAGAGCGTGCACTATCCGAGTAATAGCCTCCCGATCGCCGGCAGCCCCATTGCCTACGGCAGCGCTCCCCACTACGAGGGCGGGCTCCCCTCCATCGTCGAGTTCGAGCAGCCCGAGGCCACGATCGCCGGCTTCCCCATCGGGGCCGGGCCCGAGGGCGAGTCGCACGCCGGGGACTTCGAGGCCTGCTCCCTGCGCTCCAACTCCGGATCCGAGGGTGGTTCGCCGGTCAGGATGCGTCGGCTGTCGTCCGAGTTTTGAGGGGCGGGCTGCCTCACTCCCCTTTACTCTGCCACGGTGACGACCCTTCGGCGATGCAGAAAACTATCATCCCATTAGAATCATGGTTTTCTTATGCTACTTCGCTTCCTTAACGAGCAACTTATCGCTATTACGGGAAATGGACATCTTTAATTACGTCATTACACTTACACGGTTAGGCGGTGCAGAGAAAGTCGGAACATTAAAAAAAGGAGAGAGCGGGAGATAGAAAGGAGGGGAAACGCGAGAACACATGTTAGCCCCAGGAGACGACGAAAGGGGCCGCAATGACGGCAGAGAGAGAGAGAGTCAAGCCCCCGTGCACACCCTCACGACTTACGAATTTCCTTACAAAAGTTTTCACCCTTAGGTCTACATCAACATCATTTTTTTCATTTCAATACACTGGTTTATCTCCTTTCTCCTTTAGTTATCATTTTCTATGGACATTTTCGGCATACACGGGGATACATGCGCCCGGCAAAGAAACCCGGCGGATCGCATACGCACCCCGCTTAACAACTCAGGCACCATCCACTATTTTCTTTCTTTAGGGTTGATCAGGGTTCTGCGGTTCAAAGGCATGGGACCCATGAACCGCATACTTGCGAAAAGAGGCGGAGGGGAAACAAATAAAGAGGCTGAGAGGGAGAGGGGAGGAAAGAGGGTAGTAGAAGACACATGGGTTCGATCATACTACTTGACGCTAGACATCTACATCGAGGAATTAGAGTACCTTGTGTCCATGCCAGCCAACCGCCATTTTCTATTACATCTACAGCTCGACTCAAAACAGGCGGGTTTTTTCGAAATCCGGTACACTTTCCCCAGCTTAATCTGATATTATGAGTTTTACAATTAGTTAGTTAGGGTCTGGGGTGATGATGATGACGACGATCGATGATGATTATGAAGCGATACGGCCCCAAAGGGGTTCCCGGCTGTTGTTAGTTCCCGGTTCTTTCTCCGGGTACTTCTTTTCGTCTTCGATCGGTTATCGAAACTCAACTGCGCAGATTTTCATCTTCATTCTTTAGAACTTGGCTTGCTACTTTGTGAAACTGCTCCGTGACACCCGCCGTGTAACTGCGGCGGCGTCCTAATCCAACTCATGAATGTGGGATGACCAGCGTCGTCTAGCGGAGAGTCGTAGCGAATAGGATTTCGCAGTTTCGACCTCTCCGTTAGGAAGCATGCTTAACTGTACGCACGGTCCAATTTCATGGTATTTATTCTCTCCATTCACCACTTCAGTTGGCAGTCTAACCCCCACATCGCCAGGTTGTTATCTGACTAACGCCTTTTGACGGGTAAGAACAGGGGAACTGACCGTGTCCTTGTAGTTGTGTTGTGTAAATGCCTAATCACATTGAGTAATATGCACACATGAAGGATACCGGAACAAAGACACAAGCGATTGTATATGCATGTATTTACAAGACACCTCGCGTCCAACACCAACCGAGGAATGTATCGCCTCTAGGATGTGCGCATTGCGAGGTAGCCCACGACCACCGGGCCTCTCGTCTCCGGCTGTTGTACAAATGGAAAGGGAAAATGCGAGTTCAAATGCACTTTAGGATCTCTATTTGAATATGGTATACTTTTTCATGAAATTACCTATCAACCTCACCTGATAAGAATCGTTAGCACTGTCTTTCAAGCAGAATTTGCATCTCGAGAACTTACCGAACACCAGGTCCATTGTACCAATTACAGCAACAGCATCGGCCAACAGATGGCCTCTCGAGATGTGGTCGAAACCGCCCAGATGAGCAAAGCCAGGTGCTCTGATCGAGCATCGGTAGGGCCTCTCACTGCCATCACTGACCAGGTAGACACCCATCTCTCCCTTTGGCGCCTCAATGGCCGAATATGTCTCTCCTGGGGGTACGGCGTAGCCCTTGGTGTATAGTAAGAAATGGTGGATAAGAGCCTCCATGTTCTCCTTCATGGCAGTGCGCGGGGGTGGCGAGATCTTGTAGTCTTCCACACGAACAGGGCCGGCAGGCATCTTATTCAAGCACTGGTGAATGATGCGGAGGGATTGCCGGAACTCCTCCATACGGCACAGATACCTATCGTAGCAATCGCCGTTGACGCCAACAGGCACATCGAACTCGACTTGGTCGTAGGCATCGTAGGGCTGGCTCTTACGGATGTCCCAGGGGACACCAGAACCTCGCAGCATGACACCAGTAAAAGAGAGGTTGAGGGCCTCAGTCGCAGGAACAACACCAACGCCCTTCAACCGCTGGATCCAGATACGGTTATCTGTAAGCATTTCTTCGGTTTCGTCGATACGGTCGCCAAACTGGGTGGCCCATTGATAGATGTCGTCGAGTAAACCAACGGGGATATCTTGGTGGACACCGCCCGGTCTGACGTAGGCAGCGTGCAGACGAGCGCCGGAGACACGCTCATAGAATTCCTACAGTTGTGAGATTCCGTGTCAGCCTCCCAACCAAGGATGTAGCACGATGGGTATCGAACGCTGGGAGCCTGAGCATACCATAAGCTTCTCTCGCTCCTCGAAACCCCACAGGAAGGGCGTCAGGGCACCGACGTCCATGGCGTGCGACAGGACGGACATAAGGTGGTTCAGGACACGGGTAATCTCGCCAAACAAGGTCCGAATCCACTTGGCTCGCTCGGGAATCTCGACGTTGAGTAACTTCTCGACGGCCAGGGCGAAGCATTGCTCGTTGGTCATCATGGAGACGTAGTCGAGACGGTCGAAGTAGGGCAGGGCCTGGAGATAGGTCTTGTACTCGATTAGCTTCTCGGTGCCGCGGTGCAGGAGGCCGACGTGAGGATCGGCGCGGACGATCTCCTCGCCGCTCAGCTCGAGGATCAGACGCAGCACGCCGTGGGCGGCCGGGTGCTGGGGGCCGAAGTTGACGGTGTAGTGGCGGACCTTGCGGTCGGCGATGCTGCCCTCGCGCGAGGCCTCGACGGTGCCGTCGGTGTTCTGCAGGCGCTGCAGGCCGTAGGGGTCGGCGGGATGGGCGAAGTCGGGGTCGACGGGCTGCAGCGTGGTGCGCTGCGGCAGCTCGTTGCGAGGCAGCTCGTTGGCCCGGCGCAGCGCGGAGCTGGACAGGGCGCGGACGGCGGGTCGGGCAAGCTGCAGGCGCCTGGCGCCGCAGCCTGCGATGCGGTAAAGCGACGCCATCTGCGTTGTGTGCAGGTCAATTGGTAATGTTAGTTCATCGAGCTCAGTGGCAACGACGCTTCGCTCTGGCCTGGAGGTTTAAGCTGAGATGGACCCATTGGAATTAATGTGCTCGTCATTGGCCCGCCATAATATTTTTCCGGACCCATAGCCCACCCATCCGTTGGTCCCGTCCCGCTGCACATCTACCGTAAGCCCACCTAGGTACTTACCTAGTCTTTCATTGACTAGCCTAAATAGGCATATATACCTCCTACGTCTACATGTCTACCTAAGTACCAGGTAGACTAGATAGTAAGTAGCCAATATAAGCCTATATAAATCAATCATCCATCACCGATTGAAGGTAAATGAAAACAACATTCTCCGCAGATGGCGGGAGTCTTGGGCGAGGGTACGCACCTCGAGAAGAGCTCGAGTGACAACCCGGGCCAACAGTCCTCAACAGATGATGATGTAGCAGGTGAAATGCAAGACGTCAAGGAGGGTAGGGGCGGCTTGCAGAGGAGTATTTATTACATGAGGGTAGTCCATTGTGGTACAGCTTCACGGTCAATTACATCTTGTCCCTTGTGAAGGGAAGTTGTATCTACGTCTAAAACTAGGTACTAGCATCTGTATGAGTATTATAGCGATTTGGCAGCCTCGTCGACAGCCAATTAACGGACCGGCTGGGTTCAGGGGGTAATGCTGGCGGCCGGCCGGCAAGGCTGCTTAAGCTGAGAGTTATGGTCCCCGGGACTCAAACGGACTGCGTATCGGCTATGATGCACGATTCCCAATAATTTCTCTTCACTTTCGCCCGGGCGTTTGCCAAAACCTCCAAGAGCCTCGCAACAGACCGTATCAACGCCAAGTGAGTGTTAGGAGGTGGCTTGGTGGGACTCTTAAGTCTGCCCAGATGGTTTGAAGGAACATCGAACTCGGTTGGGAGAGATGTGAAGTAGAATGCACACCGAGGTCTATAAAACAAGTGTTCTCGTGTGGATTATTTATCATTCCTATCCAATCTACCTTTTGGCCTCGTCCAACCTAGAAGGGAGTCAGAAGCAATAGATGTGTCTATTTCCGCCCCCCTTTTTGCTTCATGATGAGAAGGATAGATTTTCCAGTGTAAAAAGCACCTGTATTTATCGAATTGCACTTATTCTGCACGCTGAGGTTCCCGCTGGCGATGAGGCAATAGGCGTAACTAAGCGATCATCTATAGAAGCTAGACAGCGTTACGACTGGAGACTCTTGGCGAGATGGTTATGATAGCTCTTCTGCGCCGCATCAAAAATCTTCTTCACCTCGGCAGCCGGGATCTTCTCCTTCCTATCAAACGAATACACCCCGTTGACCTCTTGTTCGATGTCGGACCTTGCAGGTGGGACAATCAGTACAAGACTAAATCACTAGGAGGGCCCATTGTAAGGGCCACGGAAAGGACTCACAGCTGTGTGTACACGAACCCACTACAATGGCTACCCTGGATAGCCGCCTTGACGAGCGCCTCGATGCGACTTAGCAGGTCGCTCGCATCGCTCGCGGTCGTGTAGCCCCAGTCGCCGCCGCCGCCCTGGGGCTGGATCTCGCCGCCGCTTGCCCCCTTAGGCGCGATGTTGACGCCGGCGAACTCAGTGCAGATGACGGGGGCCCCGGGGCGGTGCCCCGTGGCGGGATCCCGGTTGCCGACGGCGCCGACGAACATCGGCCGGCCGGCCCAGTCCCGGTCGAGCGTCCGCTCGAGCGTCGCGCAGGACTTTGAGAGCGCCGGCGCGTCGGAGTAGTCGTGGAACGTGCTCAGGTCCGTCAAGACGTGCTCCCAGCCGCAATTGTCGTTCACGGGCCGCGTGGGATCAAGAGACCTGTCATTGGACTACTGGTTATTCCCCATGTTCGGGCGCGAACGCGACGAGGGGGGTGGTGGGTGCGGACATACTTGGTAAGATAATACAGCGAGCGGACGTGATCGCGCTGCTCGACGTTGTCCTTGAGGCTCGGGTAGCCCCAGGACTCGTTCACGGGTGTCCACGCAATCACGCACGGGTGGTTGATATCGCGCTTGACAGCCTCGGCCCATTCCTGGTTCATCCGGTCCTTGTACTCGGCGCTGAACTCGTACGCGTTCGCCATCTCGCCCCAGACGAGGTACCCGAGCTTGTCGGCCCAGTAGAGGAACACGGGGTCCTCGACCTTCTGGTGCTTGCGGCATCCGTTGAAGCCCATCTTCTTCGAGAGCACAATGTCCTCCCTCAGGCTCTCGGGTGAGGGCGGTGTCAGGCCGGTGTCGGGCCAGTATCCTTGATCCAGACACAGAGCCTGGAAGAGCGGCTTCCCGTTGAGCCGGAACGTGCCGTCGCCCTTGCTCCAGTCTAGATGTCGGAAGCCCGTGTACGTCTTAACCTCGTCTATAACCTTGCCATCCGAGTTATAGAGTCGAATGACAAGATCGTAGAGGATGGGGTGATCTGGAGACCAAAGGGCCAGCCCTTTATGCCATAAATCTGTATTGTCGTAAGGCGCAATGCTAATCACGGACTGCGGTGCGCTCTTCTGTTGATCTTCACTCAACGCCAGCGGAAGCTTTACAGTAGTAAAATCCTTGTCCCTAGGCAGCTTTTCTTTCTTTTTTCCAATCGAAAACCCGTTGAGGCTACCTTCAATCTCGACACTGTAGGCGTGGCCGGCTCTCCGCCCCAGAACGGACACTTCGGCGTCGAGGACGCCGGTGGAGATGTCGTTTGATTTCAGCACTGTCCCTGCGCTGCTGTTACCAAGGCGGGTCGCCGGTACCACCTCGAGGACAACGGGCTGCCAGATGCCGCTTGTTGGGGTGTAGAAAATGCTCTCGGGCTGAGGGGCCCAGTATTGCTTCCCTCGTGGCTGGCCAAGGTCATACGCCGAGTCGTAGACACGCAAGACCAGCCGCAACTCGCCTTTGCCAGTGCTCTTCCGGACGCTAGTCAGGGCATCCGTGATATCGACATCGAAGGGCACATGTCCACCTCGATGTTTGCCCACAAGCTGACCCGACGCCCAGAGAGTGACATCGTAGTCGACGGCGCCGAACCGGACGAGCACACGGTCGCGGGCCTCCATCTCGGCCTTGGCGCGGGGGTCCGAGACCGGCCGCTCGTACCACAGCACCTCATGGGCCTCCTTTTCGTGGAGGCCCGAAGCCGGCGTCTGGAATGCAAAAGGCACGTTTATGGGCTTCTTCGCATTCTCGCGACGCCCCTCTTTCCGGGACTGGAACCCCTTTGCGATGAGCTCGGGGAACGCGGCGAGCCGTTGCGCCTCGGCCTCTGCCGCGGCGTCGCTGGGTGCCGACGGGGTGCCGACTGACACCTTCTCGGGCACGCCGTTTATGTGCCATGACTGTTCCAGCCCGACGTCTTCATCGTCGAAGAGAACCGTCCACTGGTCATTGACGGGCGTCCATCTGTGATTCGTGTGAACGAAGTCGGGCCGTGGGTAGGCGTCCTTGGACTGGTAGGCCATGCTGGGTACTCTGCGGGCGTCTCAACTGCGCTGGGGCCGGACAATGCGAACGAGAGACAAGAGATGAGGGGACAGAAGGGGAACTACCAGATCCAGGGACGTTTGGACCCTTAAAAGGAGCGTGTCCAGGACGCGTACTGTCACACTGGCGGCTTGATTCAGGGAATTACCGGTCCCTGAAAATCATTGCTTCATCGTATTGAGGCTTGCGTGTCAAGGCCCAGTGCTGCTCCAGCACGTGGAGCGAAGGGCTTATTTATTTGACGTCACTCCCACTGCTGAGGTTACCAGATGCATTGAAAACTGGATACCGGCGGCACCCTAAATAGCAAGTGTTGGCAATAATATGGAGAGCTACCCATCTATGCCTTCGCAACAACTCGCTGGCTGGTTGAAAAGCGGAGAGCCAAGATCGGTGAGGGGCTGCCGCGAGGGGAAATGTGTCGCACACCATCTTCATGTTGAGATACCGTGTAAGTAAGCACTGATGGGAATGAGTTGGCAAATACACGCTTTCATAATCTAATTGAACCGTAACTGGATGCGCGCGGACCGCGAAGATCCGTCTAATTTCGTGTGTTCGGAAGACCATGCCATTATTTAATTGAATTGTATCTGTCGTATCATGCTCCTTACATATCGTTGTCAACCCTCAACGCCAACATTGGAGACCAACAGCCGCCAACTCCGTCCTTCATTATGGATTGGTGCATGCCGATTTCTCTAACCCTTTCCTGTTCTAAACCACTTCAAGCAACGCCTGTGATACGTCGCACGCTCTTCCTGGCGCCCTCTCCGGTTATCGTGATGACACCCTCCATCTCTAGTGCTCTCATAGTCTCTGCGAAATCCGATGGCTCAATCGGGATACTCGATCCCTCGTTTAATCTTCTGCTCACCTCGCTGAACTTGACGCTCTGCCCGCCACCTGTCAACTCATCCAGCAAACGTAGGGCTGCATCCTTCAGATCAGCCTTGCGTTTTCGTTCCACCGCGCTGGTACCTTCGGTAAGGAGACTCATGTCAATCCGGCCTTGTGAGTCAGTCGCCGCCGTCTTCAACGCCGACTGAATGAGGCGCTCGGCTTCTAACACGTCGGCCTTTGTTACTGTTTGCGAGAGTCGCATCTTGGCATGACCTTCGGCAAGTCGAATCATTGATTCTAATTGACGAGTCGTAGCTGTAATACGTTTCTCTGCGGCGCGAACATCCTGGCCTAACTTACGCATGTTAACGTAAGCTTCAACAAGCGCCTGTGAAGCGTCTTGTGACAGTGTCGGATGGATGTGAGCGCGAGCGTATGAAATATACCCGGTCAAAAACTCCACAGGCTGTTTAATTAAAATCCAGTCAGTTGACAACCAACGCGTAATCATCGGTAACAGCAGACTTACAAGAATCTCCTCCTTGGAGCTTGCCGACTGCGGCTTGTCTTCTAGATACATAGACAAAAGATGGCGTGCTAATCTCCGATCATTCGATTCATTGACGCGGTCAAGTATTAGAAAGACCAGATCAAATCGGGATAAAAGCGTCGGAGGAAGATCAATATTTTGGGGAACCGGAAGATCAGGGTTGTACCGAGAGCCGATGGGATTGGCCGAAGCCAGGATACTTGTTCTTGCGTTTAGTGTAGTAATGATTCCTGCTTTTGCAACCGAAACCGTCTGTTGTTCCATAACTTCGTGAAGCACGGACCGCGTAGAATCCGACATTTTGTCGAACTCGTCGATGCAGCAAACACCGCCATCAGACAAAACAAGCGCGCCAGACTCGAGAACGAGCTGTCGCGTCTCGGGATCTCGACTAACGTATGCGGTTAAACCAACAGCAGAAGAACCTTTGCCGCTAGTATATACACCGCGAGGCGCAATCTTGTGGACATACTGTAGTAGTTGTGACTTCGCAGTGGAAGGATCACCGCACAACAAAACATTAATGTCTCCGCGGTACTTTGGACTACCACCACGCTCGAATGTCTTGTTCGTCCCCCCGAACATTTGAAGGAGAATACCCTTCTTCACATCCTCTTGTTCGTAGATTGAGGGAGCTAAAGAACGGGATAGAAGCTCGTAGATATCTGGACGAGCGGCTGTGGTTTTGATCTCTTCCTCCTCCTCGGGAGTTAGCTTTCGGACCTCTTCTATCTGGTTATCTGCATCATTGGATTCCGGGTCAAGTGTTGTTAGATCCGCATCCAGGCGCTTGTCGTCAACTTTTGCTACATGAACAACATCCACAAAGGTCTTGAAGACGCTCTTCACCGTCCGCATACGGGGATTGACACGGACAGGACTGACGCGATATATGCCTGTTATCCGCACACGGTCGCCAGCTTTGCAGAAATCTACCAATTCGTTGTATACGCAAACAGAAACTGAGTGAGGTGTCTGCCCAGCAGGCACGGCATCCGGAGTCTCTTGCAGTTTGATGACCTGCTTGTCTTCAAATTCACATCGATTGTGTACAATCTGCATCGAGTTCTTTTGAGCGCACATTGGCCGAGGACACTCGGTAGGTTCGCGGATCTTGCCTCGGTCAAGACCGACAAGCAGGGAGTGACTGCAAACATTGCATCGGAAGAATGCCTGTCTCATATCAGGGATGACAGGAGTTGTTCGAATAACGAGACCCTTGATACAGATAAGTTTATCCATATCAGAAGGGTTAAGGTCTCGGAGGTTGATAATGTCATCTAAACCATAAGGCCGCGTCATATAAGTTTGGTCCATAACTTTCTCCTCAAGAGTTGGTCCTTGTTGCGCCCTTTGAGATTGAACCGGTTCTTCGCCCCTCTCCGAGCTGGGAAACTGCATATCAGAGCTCTGGGCAGAGGCAGAACTTTCTTGTGTAGCCGAAATCCCAGTACCTTGACTTCTCTGTCTGGACATTTCCGCCTGTGCCAGTTCAATCATTACATCATGAACTGACTGGTCCATAAGGGGAACAATTTCTTGTGGATAGTGTTGGATTTGATGCCACATTTTCCTTGTAGGTGGATAGAGTTTGAAGTCACGAATATCCACGTAGAGAATCCGTTGACCCAGAATCAACATGTTCTGCAGTTCTTCCCAGTAGGGTTTTGATGTTGACGTAGAATCTGCGTCCGTTTCCTCCGTCGTCATGCCTTTGTCCCACATACGATATTTCTCGGTAAAATTCCTCAAAAAGTCCTTAAAGGCGGCATAAGTATCGTCAATGGAAACTGTAGTACCCCAAATCGTGGCATTGTCTTTTCCGCCGAGAGCATCAGCCTCTGAGGTTCCGGGGTTCAAATTTGAAAAAGTAGCTGCATCGGAATGAATCTCGCGAACGACGCGACCGGCGTCGTCTAGGATCACACGGCTAGCCCCTCGAGAACTGCCACTAAAAATTTCCGAGTTGATATCGCCTCTTCGAGGTCTCGCCCGAGGGGTTCCAGTGGCGCCGACGAACAGTCCACTGGTTTCACTTCGAAGATCGGACTGGGGGTGCAACCCTCGACCAGGACTTGAGCTCGGCTCGTACCGAATGGGAGAGGACTCTAAGATATGGATTAGGCTCATCTTTAGAGCGCCAGCTGGTCTCTACAACTTACCGCCAATTAGGCCTCTTGATGCCCTTGGTGTCCGATCGCCATCAGATTCAGTGGTCTGTGTGTGTGCCATGCGGCCAAGGGGGGAGCTTGGCAGAGCAGCGCCGTTGTTATTGTTGTTGTTGTTGTTTGCGGGCGAAGACTGGTAAAAGAGAGGGCTGGAAGCTAGCTGCGACTGTCGGCTATTGCGAGGCGTGGCGCCATTCTGTGATGCTGGCTGCTGCGAATTGCGCGTATTGCGGCTGGGAGTGCCCGCTGCCGAACTGCGCTGGCTGCGGCGTTGAGTAGGGGACGACATGGCGATGGTGCTAGACAGCTTAGACAGCTCGTAGCCGAGAAGAAGTCCTTGTCGCCGGATCAGACGTTGGTGTCGAGGTGCTGAGTCTGTGGTGTTTTGTGATTAGAGTTATAATGACAGGATGGAAAAATTACACTACTGGCTGCCAGGAGTGGAATGGTTTGGGGGAGGGGGTTCCTCTGTGGTCCGTCGCGAAAATGGAGACCTCTTAACGCGTGGCGGCGCGTCCAAAGCGCGTAAAGTGGTTCAGGGAGGACAGGGAGAACCTGGAACAGGGGTAAATTCAGCGGGTCGATTGCATAAGTCAAACAACGCTGTACGCGGGCTTCATGAACTGCGGGGTCGCTAAAACAGTTTCTCCAGTTAACAATTAACAGAGTCGGCAGGTGGGCTAACCCCGAAGGCTGTATGCACGTAGGTACTCCGTACAGGTACTTAGTACCGACTCAGGCCAGGGTGAGGCACCTAATGGCGGGCGGGCGGGAGTGGATCCCCTGAATGGCAATGCCACATGCGCTTCAACTGATTCAAGGTAAAGCTTTACCTAAGGTGCTGGATGGCCGTTCGACAAGATATCCCAACATCAATCACCCCGAACCGACGACCTCAGACAAGCCCCCAGCGATTCGATCCACTCAGCCTTACACCGTCCCTGCTCATCCAGCCAACATGCCGTCTATGTCCCTGCAGTCGGTGACTGCCGTCATCATACTCAGTGTCGACGACGGCTCCGGTACGTTTAGAGTCGCCCTTGGCTGCCCCCCTCGACCTGCTCTTGTCGAACAACCTATCTGATGCTGAGCTAACCATGCCGCAGTAAGTTTATCCTTGTTTCCATCACGTAGGGCCGCAGCGACTGTGCCGTGGGCGCCTCGAGACGGGAGCACTATGCGACCCAGGACGGGATGTTGACGTGCGCCAGAGGATATTCGCTAAATACTACAATGCACCACACCATGCGCCAACAGGCGGTAGGCTACAGATGTCGCGAACCTAGATGCCCGTTTACTGATGCGTCTCCTATAGCATCGACCGCCCCGAGCTCGCCCTATCCGGACGTGAAATCGCAGAAGAGCTTCGAGAAGGGTCTATTAGAGAAGACAGCAAAGCAGGTCGGTGACATCATACTGTATGACAACAAGCTGGTCCTCTACAAGATGGAATCCGACGTGATGATGTACGTCGTTGGTGGCGCTGAGGAAAATGAGGTCCTGCTATACAACGTTATCTTGGCACTGCGAGATTCATTGCACCTACTGTTCAAGTTTGTCTCCCTGGCCCATACCCCCTACGCATTGTCCTTGGGATTAATGCTAAGATACACCTCAGACAATCCGTGGATAAGCGAACAGTCGTGGAGAACTACGACCTAGTCTCCCTAGCAATTGACGAAATTGTCGACGACGGAATTATTCTGGAAACAGACCCGACGATAATCGTACAGCGCGTCAGCAAAGCACCAACGCAAGACGTCAACCTGAGCCGCATTGACCTCAGTGAACAAGGAGTAAATAACTTGGCGCAACTTGGGCGAGCCAAGTTGACCGATTGGCTGCGGCAAGGGCTATAATGCAGGGGAGGCTCTACGTAGCTCAACGACAAACTGAACTGCGATAATCTAGAGTAAATGGCCCAACGTCGAGGCGTTGGTAAAAGAATCGTCTGATTCTCTTCTACGACTTAATCCGGGACGCAGCTTTGCGCAACCTATTCATGACCGCTGCGCCAATATCCTCGTCGTCTAATGTGCCCTCTACAAAAATGACATCTGCACCCCGTCTATCCAGCTCCCTTAATGCCGAGAAGAGCCCATGCGCTATGCTTCTACTATCCTTTCCGATGCTAATGTCCAGAACCCTGCCGATTAGTGCCCCATCCGGTGACCCGTACAAATCTGCCTCCCCAACTTCAAGATCGATTCCTTGCTGGCTGCCAGGCTCAGTGGATGCCGCACGTATTGCTTGTTCTTTGAAATCTCCGCATGAAAGACCACCACCTGGTTGCCAATATCTAGTGCGGATAACGCCGACTGTATTTCTGTTGTCGTCATTGAGCCCAAGCTCTTGCTGGTCGATCCCTTTATGCAAATCAGGGCAACTAGCTTCGTAGAGAACTACTTGTGCCTTCGGGCTGTAGTGTTTGTATTTCATCCCTGGCGCCCTGGGTGCAGCCTTGCCAGCTTCACTGTGGTCTTTGTACGCCTTCTCAACATTCTCCCATCCAGGACACTTGCGTAAGTCATCGATGCTCACGCCGCCTGGTCTCAACACAACAGGTGGGTTGCATAGTCCATCCACAACTGTGCTCTCGACCCCGACAGGACACGGGCCCCCATCGAGGATAGAATCAATACGCCCATCCAGATCCTCCAGTACATGTGCTGCCGTGGTGGGCGAGGGCTTTGTGGAGGCATTGGCAGAGGGAGCAGCCAATGGGGCACCCACCAACTTGATCAGTGAGCGTGCCAGTGATGAGGCTGGCATCCGCACGCCAAAAGTCTCCAGCCCGGCCGTAACCTGGGGCGCCAGCTTCGATGGTTTCGGGTTAGGCATCAATATCGTCAACGGACCCGGCCAGAAGCGCTCGATAAGTGGTTTGTATATTTCAGGGATATCATCATGCCGTCCGTTCGTTGCGCCATTCTCTTCGGTGGCAGGCTTGAGGATAGAACGGAGCATGTCCAAGTCGGCGACATGAATAATGAGTGGATTATCCGATGGTCTGCCCTTTGCAGAATAAATGCCCTTCACAGCAGCACTTCTTGTCGCATCGGCGCCCAGGCCATAGACCGTCTCAGTCGGAAATGCGACTGGTATGTCTTTTGTCTTCATATAATCTGCAGCCTCTAGCAGGGTCTTGGCACTCTGCGATTGGAAAACCTCCCATTCGCCAATTTTTTCCAGGCCGTCATTGTCTTTGAATTTCCCAAAACTACCACCGGCGACTTTCAGGACTTTGGTCCTCCGTTGCGCTCCATGTCGTGGTAAGTCCTGCGACATGGCCCTGCAAGAGCTGAGAACAGCCCCAACAGATTTGAGTCTAGCGTTTATGGCTCGTGAAGCCAACTTGAAGGCAGGCTTTCAACCTGGAAGAGGTTGATAGGCGCGTTTTTGGAAGCTCGTTGAAGATCTTGGGTTTTTTAAAGCCAAAGATACCTCATCAGTGAAAGCCAAGTGAATGAGGTGCCTATCAATAAACCATTCAGGTGTGCCGGTGAAATTCGTGGTAGAAATATCTTTGACTCATCAAGGAACGGGATAGCTTTTCCTCTGTTGAAATATAATACCAAGTCGGGTACCCGTGAAGTAACCCAGGACTAATAAGCGCTAAGGCAAGTTAGCGGTACCTACATAAGTGGGCAAGAGGTAGTATACGTACCTGGCTTTCAGTGGAACAGAGCTACGGTTAGGTACCTTTCGTGCTGGTATAGTGTCCACTGTCCACTGAACAACATCCTGGCTAGCAGGCCGGCTTGTGAACAACATCCCGTACCTGTCAGGCAATGTCGATATCAAGGCCAACACACGACCAAGGTGCTCCCCGAGACCGCAAGACCTCAGACTCAGCTTGATGTCTTGCGTCGCTATGCGCCCCTCGCCATCGATGACCAAATGTCCACCAACAATCTCCTAAATGGCGAGCATTCAGCCCAACCAGCGCATAAGGCTTCCCACAAGCTGAACCGCGGCTCTTCTCCCGGCCCCTCGATTCACGATGCATCCTCTCTTGCCGATGTTCGCGTCGGCCTGGCCGGACTCCGTGCCCGTGAGAACGCCATAACGGGTCGCCTGGACTCCCTCGTCTCCTCCCAAGCCGACCTCTCTCGCGAACTGGGTCGACTCGACATACTACGTGCCAACCTAGGCTCCCAGGTCATTGCGACCAGATCCATCAGCAATGGCATGCTATCGTCGGCTGCCGAGACTGCTGGTCGCCTCTCGAGTCGGGTGAAAGAGCTGGACTTGGAAAAGGAAAGGGTGCAACAAACGCTCCAGGTCGTTGAACAAGTTGCCGAGCTTAAAGCTTGCGTTCACGGTGTGGTTGGCAGTATGGGCGCCCCCCAAGACTGGGAAGCAGCAGCGGGCTACATCTCACGTGCGAGTAAGGTCCCCGAACCCATCATACGAGGCGGGTTTGCGGCTTCCATTGTGCCGAGCGTAGAAGTGCCCGATGCCCCGTGGGTGACGCTCGAGAATTCGAAAGAGAGTCTCTGTGGCTTGTTCTTGCGCGAGTTTGAGAAGGCAGCCAAAGACGGTGACGGTGCTAAGATCACACGGTTCTTCAAACTGTTTCCCTTGATTGGTAGAGGTGACGTTGGATTAGATGTCTACGGCAAATATGTGTGTCAAGGAGTCGCAGGCACTGCGCGAGCAACCCTCAAAGAAGTTCCGGGTGGTGCCGGAAGGAAAGACAGCTTTTTCTACGCGAACGCCCTTACGAAGCTGTTTGAGCATATCGCCCAAATCGTCGAGAGCCATGGCGGTCTTGTAGAGAGACACTACGGAGAGGGCAAGATGGTCAAAGTTGTCGAAAGGCTGCAAATGGAAGCCGACGTACAGGGTGGCATTATATTGGACTCCTGGAGCGACGACAGGAATGTGGCCCGCCGGCTCACGGATGTGAAGAGCTACCCGTTTTCCTTTCTTGTACAGAGCTTCTTGCCGCAACAAAAGACCCTTGGCGGGACCCCTCGTATGAGCTCACCTGCGGTTGGCGGTGGAACCAATCCTCGCGACAGTGAAGATGAAGGCGTCAACATGAAGGAAATTGACGGCCTCCTTAATGAGATTTCTGTTATGCTCGGTCGTTGGTCACTATATACTAAATTTCTGGCAGGGAAATGCAAGGTAGCTTGATCCCCTCCCACGAAATACCGATTCTAAGATCTGACATGTCATAGAGCCCTGAAACCCCGGAAGATGCTGCGCTGTCAATACCCACGCTTTTGGACAATTCAAACCTCAAGAAGAAAGTCTCAGCCAAACTAGTTGAGCCCTACAGTGTCATGTCAACGTTCTTCTTCAGGAGATCCGTTGAGAAAGCTTTTCAGTTAAACGAGTCTCCAGCTGGATTGTCCTTAAACCTCAACAAATCTATCGAGGCTAACTCACCTTTTATTATATCCGCTGTCGATGTTGTTATGTATATCGTCAGCGCAGTCATTCAACGATCTATATCTACGTCCCAACGGGCGGTAGTATCCGACGTGATATCGACAAGTGGCAGAGTGCTGGACTCTGACTTCATTAAAATGATCCAAAAAATGCAAGATGAATCGTATCCGCGGCCTGTCGTACAAGGAGGCCTGCCACCAGAAGATAAGATCGTCACGTTCATCGTTTTAATTAACAGTCTTGATGTTTCCAACGAGTACCTTACTCGAATTATAACAACTCGGCTTGGTAGCTCACCAGACCGGCCTAATGGATCATCCAGCCCTAATCCGCTTGCCATCTCATTTCCCTTTGAGAACGACGTCAGGCTCGTCACAGCCTCTCTTAATAACCTACATTCAACATTTACCACAAAAACGACTAAGCTCCTAAATGATGGTCTGCTGGTACTTTTCAATCAAGTAGTCAGACAGAGAATACGCATCATCATGGCCGAGGCCTTTCGGGATGCAGACTATTGGCGGACGGAGGAGGAGCTGGCAGAGATTGCCCTGCAAAACGAAGAAGACGAGGATGAACTGCTAGACCGTGTACCGCGCCGCTTCGAGCAAGGCTGGGGTGCTCTTATGAAACCCATTGCGCGGCTCATGACACCCGAGACATACAACACCCTTCTAGAAATTACAGCAACGCACCTGTCTAAACAGAGCTTAGAGAAGAGGATATCGAGCTATACCGGCAAGACGAGTGCATATGGAGCCATCCGCATGGAGCGCGACTTCAATGGGATAATCAGTACAGTGGCGAAAGGCAATTACAGCGTCAGGGAACTGTTCAATAGGATTACACAAATACTCATGGTCGCCAATATGGAAGACGATGAGTGGGAGGAGTTGATGGACGCGGGCGAGGATGGCGGGATGGAATGGGTGCTGAGTGAAGAGGAAAGGCGCAGGGCGCGAAATCTAGTTCGAGAGTAGAGCGATGGCAACAGAAATAATACGACATCGCAAGTCTATTCAAAACTAGATCCAAAATTGCCACCAAAACTTCTTCATCCCCGCTCTATATGAGTATCTCTTTGCCAGAATGTTAAGGCAATTAGATCTAATCAATTTTGGCACCTCTGCCCACGGTACTCGTCCAGCCTGATAGTGGCCTTGCCACTGAGTAGAGGCGAAGCTTGCAGGGTCAAGGGTCACTCAAGCTTTGCTCGTACTCCAGTAGCCAGCCCCCATTAGGCCAGACGAGGACGAGGGAATCACCTAAAATCTATCTTGGTCATTTGCGCACGTCTCACTCATTTCAATCTGTACTGTCCCCGCGTCGTTGGGTGGTAAAAGGCAAGCTACGGCTTCCACCAACCCCTTTCCTTCTTGGGCACAACAGCATTTGAGTGTCTCTGCTACGTCGCCCATTTTCGTCCGCTCGTGGAAATCTTCATACTCTCCAGCCTCCAGAAACCGACGTTTACCGGCTTTGAAATATTGCCGCTAGCCAGGGCTCCATCTTTTACCAGAGACAAGTCCATTATGTACCAGATTATTGGATTTTTGTTGTTCAAGATAGACGTCAGCTTTGAGAAGTAGTATGGCAGTTGACAGCCTCGAGATCCTGCAGCCGCTTCACGCTGTCTTACTGTTCGATTGTCGCTTCAAACCAACTGGATCCGAAAAACTTACCGTCGTACGTAATACGATGACCTGAGATTTTCCATCGGGATATCGTGAAGAGTCATCCCTTCGAACTGGGAAGCATTCTCGTAGGGCTGTTGAACGTAGACAATGTCGCCAGGTCGAAATTCCATCCAAAGGTACGAATGCTCTAGCTCGGGCTCACCGACCCCAGCAATGCCTCTCAGGGCGAAGGCAGTAATCTCTATAGAGAAAATATCCAACATATATCAAATAAGGTCGTGTATATGCCTCGCTCCGTCATTATAAGTGATGTGTTGCGGAAGTAGTGCCCCGTAGTCCGGCAGCTCTTGGCGATAATGAAAAAGAAATCGTGGTTTGCCGTGAACGGTAATGTGTCTGATATCGATGTCAAAAGAGTTATACTTGGGTACAACAGCCTTGATTGCTGCTTTCATATGGGGAGATCTGACAACGAGATAAGTCCCTGTAATTTTTCTCTCGTGATCCCAGTGAGTTGTGACTGTTAAAGCGCGCTCGCTGCCTTGATTTGGGCACTATCAGTGTATTTCCGCCCTACTGGTAGTATAATGTAGCCAGGATGATTAATTCTAGGAAGAGGCGAGGGAGCTTCAATAGACTACCCTTGAAATGTATTAACACTTTATACTATGCTATCCTCCGCATTTGCGCAGCCTGCTGCACCTGTATGGCCACCCCCCAATGGTCCTATTTTCCCTCAGCCACCAACATCTATACTCCGGCAAGGCCCATGTTGACGCGCAGATTCCGAGATTGTAATGTGGACACGCAGGGGAAACGCTCTCAAGATTTGGACGCTCTCTCGTATTCGCGAGTGAGACGTCCAATGCTGGAACATCCTTTGGAAGACGTAGCGGCAGGGTGGTTTGAGATTGGAGCTCGTTGTACGGCAGCGAGAACATCGAATGGTTGATCCTCGAAGCCAGCCATCTGTCTAGGGGCGATGCGTTGGCATGGTCAGGCAGCCCGCGGTCAGCTGCATGCCAGGTCGACGTTGCGTCGCCAGGTCGCGGTACAGGTACAAATACTTTCAACGAATCACTAGGGTGGATGGAATTTGAATCTTGCTGACTGGTTGACTTGGAGCCAGCCATTTCCGGAAGTGGTAAAAGACGAAGACGACGGATTTATGAAGTCCTTGCCTATCTTCAATGACCCTAGTTAAGACGAATGTCGTACATGTCAAGGGAGAACTCATAAAAACTTACAAGCAAATAAACCTTGAGCTCTTATTTGAGTGTATTAACCGTGGCTGACAGGGGCTCAATTCTGGTATGTTGATACAATATTTATCTGCCTTTGCTTTGAGCAGAGCGATCCCAGTTTATACTATGCTCGAGGAGGAGGCTTGTCTCCTGAGTACTTTCCCGGTACTCCCCGTCACTTTCCTAGTGTTTTCCCGGCACTTCCCATAACTTTCCCAGTACTTTCCCAGTACTTTTATCTCGGGCGGATTCTTCCCGGCATAGGAAAGTGGTGTGAATATAGGATCTGAAACCTGACCAAATCGTCGCCCAACATCAGGGCTATTGAGATAAACTCAGGCATTGTGTGAGTTCTAAGGGCTACTCACTTTTTTGAAATCCAATAGCATACACTACGTCAAGGTTAGGTCCTTTTAAGGACTTTCCAGTTTATAACTTCATAGGTCCTCACATTCAGCGACTAGCCTCGAGCATTCACTTCCCGAGACAGATGATGTAGATACAATAAACCGGCAACTAGACAAAGCAGATGCAGCGGCCTCGACGGACATTTGAAGACTCGAGAATGCACTCAGAGCTATTATCAGCTGATGCGAAAACCATCCAGAAAATATGCGCATGTCCTTGCACACTTGCCGAACCAAATGCGCTCTTTCCCAACAGCATGCGTCGCTGGTCGCGTCGTTGAATCGCACCAGACTCTCAAAAGTGCGAGGATGTCAACCCCCCCCCCCCTAGCTAAAGGGGAAGAACCAATGTCGCGGGCCATGACCGAGACAGCAAAGGACCTCGCTTCTATGTTTTACAAGGCGGGGGACGAAAAATCGTGCAATGCTGTCGTCGACGAGGTCGTTGCCTCACTCGAGGCGCGACTCTGTATATCTACCTTACCTACAAAAACAAGCTCGAGAAGATTAGCTTAATAGATCTTATTCAGTCGATTCCATTCCACTTCCATCAAAACTCTATATATGACAAATGCCGGTACTGGGCCGAGAGGGGGCTGGGTCTTGCCACACATCTGCTCGGACGGCAGTCCAAAAAGGCCGGGGGTTCGAGAATATATTGGAGAGAGATGACTTTATTATGAGATCTCCAATGAGTGTTTGCGGCTTGATGAGCCGCGCTATGTAGGGTCGCCCAAATTCAAGCGATGGAGGTAAGTCCAGTAGTAGGTGTTAGTTTCATGCCCAGCTGTCTGTTGCCAGCCGGGTCAGCGTGATAATTTGTAACCACAGGACGTTTTATATCGATGGTAATCGCATTGACCAGTTGCTTGACGGACCCATGAGTATCTAGTAGTCCACATGGGTGATGCTCTGTTGATGGCAGCGGGATGCAAGAGAGGTCGTTTTTTCGGTCTTCAAGTATCCTTTTGGATTGGAAAGTGAGCTGGGAATTAATGCCATATAGCGCCTGCCAACCATAACGAAAGCCTGGAGTCGGGAAAACTAACTTCCCACAGGGATAAATAAGTAAGTTGAAGGCATTGACAGATAGATAATTCACCTCGAGCACCTAACTGAGGATAAGCTGAGTCGAGCCTGGGCAAAAGCAGTGAGCACTATGCCCGATTTGTCTAGTGCTTCAAAAGCGGTAGACAAAAGCCTACCTAAACTGCAGTGGGTCTGTAGCTAGCTAGGCAGGTACATAGGTACCTACCTAGACGTACCTAACCTCAGATCGATCTGATATGTACTGCAAGCCAACCTTCGATCTTCACATTGCAGGACAACAGAAATTGCGGCAAAGTTTCTCTATATTGCGCTTACCCTCGCACGCCATCGACAGCGAAGTGTGCAAATATGGCGACATCCCATTTCGGTCTTCTAGATGAGCGCGAGGAGACGGAGCTGCACAAGACGCGCCTGTTGGCCGTCGAAGAACGACCCTTCAAGCGCCTGACCAAGCGTCTCGTGGCTCCCGGCGCCTTCACAAACCCAAGCAAGCTGCCAACGCCGCCGCCCGACAACAGCCATGGCGACGCCGCGGATGCCGCGTCGGCCGCCTCCCCGTCCAACGTCGACATCACCGCCCTGAAGGAGGACATCGTCCTCGACTTCGCCGCCTTCGACTCCGCCATCGCCCGCCTGCAATTCCTCGCGACTGCCAACGCGGCCGAGCGCGAGCACTACGCCACCGCGCGCCTGCGCATCCTCAGCACCATGGAGTCGGTGCGCGACGGGAACGGGCAGTTGCGCGTGCGTCTCGAGGAGGCGCGGGCGACGCTGGCCCAGCGCCGCAAGTTCGACGAGCTAGCCGATAAGATCACCGGCAACCGCATGCTGCGGACGCGCGCGGAGCAGCACGTCAACCTGGCCAAACTGGCCGAGGAGTGCGAGGAACTGCGCCGCGAGAGCGAGGCGTACGGCGACACGTGGCGCGAGCGCAGGGAACAGTTCGAGCGGCTCGTCGACGAGGGGCGGAGGCTGCGCGCTCTGATCCGCGACGAGAAGGAGGAGGTGGAGAGACGCGAAGGGATGGATTCCGACGCCGAGGACGGGGAGGCCGTGCCGACTCCCGGCAAGGGCATCGCGAGCGGAGATGCGACGCCGCATCCGGAGAACAGCGCCATCATGTCAAGCAAAGGGGAGGCGGGCAACTCGACGCCTAGACCGGGAAGTAGTACCGACGAGCGGACGCCTAGGCCCGATAGCCCTGGTGCCGCGGCGGTGGGTGGCGAGAGTTTGCGGCCTAGGCCGGATGTTATCGGGACTTTCTCCAGGTCTGGGAGCCTGGCGCCTAGCGTCACAGCCGGAAGTCAACAGCCGGAAGACAAGGGACAGGAGAATGGTGAGGATATTGAGATGAGTGAGTCAGCTACACAGCAGCGTCAGAGTCAAGATGGCGATACACCGATGGCGGAGGAGTCACAGAGTACGCCGCAGATCACGGTTGATGCCCCAGCAGGTCGCGGCGAGGATAAAATGGACACAACCTGAGTCTGGCGCGTCAAACGAGGATATCAGGTTTCGCAGCTGTACGATGAGACATTATACCCAGGAGCTTTAATGTAGAGCTACAATTAGAGTAGGCTTTCATGGTTTTAAAAGTGGTTATCTTTATTTGCTTAGTATCGTCTCGTCATTCCAACGTGGTATCATTCAATGTCCCCGAGCACCTTGTATCGGACATCTATCAAAGCACTACTCCCTTCCAGCATATTGTGTCCCAGCACAACCGGCATATCGATACATTTACGTCCTCTACACGCATTATAATGTGACATGACACCGCGATCCCCATACACAGGCAAGGCGAGCCCAACCCAGCCGCCGGCGCTTTCCCATAAGCCCATTTCCCCTACACACGGTACCAAGTCCGTCTCGCGCTCTTCAGGCGACGGGAGGCTCAAGGCCCTGCCCCAGTTTCAACGCCTCCCGAGCCTTAGCGATCTCGTCCGTGGCCGCGCCCTCGGCCTCCGCGGCGGCGATCTGCTCCTCGAGGCGCTGGACAGCCTCGACGGTGCGCTTGCGCAGCGGGGCGAAGACGGCATGGGTCTCCTCTACGGCCTTTTGCTGTTGGTTTTCCCGCCACGGGTCGTTAGCAGGTCTATCCTAGAATACGTGCGAGCGGCTAAAACTGCTGTTAGGCTCGACGATGGCTCCAGATGGAGATGAGGTAGAGTCATCTGGCAGTAATGGAATACCTCATCTCTTTTGGTGAGGCTCGTCGGATTGGGATCCGATTAGAACGGGAGAGGTGGTATGAGTGAAGGGCATGGATGATGGGGAAACAAACCTCTTGCTTCAGCATGAATGCTGCGTTTTCGTCCTCGGGCTCGGGCTCGGACGAGGCCTTCAGATCCGCCTCGAGCTTCGCCACGCGCTCCGTCTGCTGCGCCAGCTCCTTGCGGTAGTAGCCGTCCTCTTTCACGAGGCGCTGGACCGATTGGGTCGCGACGGATAGTGGTGACGGGGCCGGCATTGTGTCTTCTGGTTCGCGATGCTGGTTGCTGGCTGTCTCCTCGTCTAATAAGTCGAGTTCTCGATCAGATATCCGGCAGTTGGAGGGATTCGTCCTAGAATATGGTTGCCTGGAGTTCCTGATGCTTTCATGGTGCTCATTTGTTTGCCCAAAGTAGAAGTATGTTTTGGTGGGGTTGGCGGGGTAGATTGACCGGTTAATTACATATCAAGCATTACTGATGCGATAAAGCACCTTGTAGGATCTGGGATAGCGGGTATTCCCGCCCCGCCCCGCCCCGACTTGCGCTTGAATGCACGTCTCGGGACGGGAACAACCTCTAGCCTTCGGGCGTTCCATGCTAGCTCAAGCAAGAACTGATGTGCAGAATCCTAGGTAGCTTGTTTCCATCCAGGCAATTCTGGCTTTAGTTTTTCTATTTATAAAGCCGTAAGAAGTGCCTAGTTGAATACGGGCCTCAAGCGAAGTGACCGGAGGTCGGAGGTCAGAAGCAAAGGTCTTACTGGCTTGAAGAGGAAATACCTAGTGAAGAAAGTGAGGCTATCCAGAGTATTAGAACCCAGCCAAAGCCTCCCAAGAAGGTAGAGAGAATATATCTACTACACAAGTCACCTTGTCTCTATAGTGACTATGGTATGAATTGAAGACCAACCCTTCCAAGCCCTCTTTACCGGCCCTTGTTACAGTCCACGGGTTTCAGTAATACTCGAGAAAAAATTGACCGCTTTCCCCCACCGTGAATTTTGTGGCCTAGGCCAATCTACAAGCCATCTTGTCAGGAAAGATGATTACAACATTGTGCTGTTTGAAACAGTATCTGAATTTGTAATTTTCGAACCGGTTGTGCTTAATTGCTATGCAGTTATGTGCTCACGGTGGAGTCCACGACATTGCCTCGCTGATATGACTACGATACTGGAGACGCAGATACCAACTTCTTCAAGACACGAGGCGCTGATGGACGAAATAGTCAACCATCTGCAGCCGAGAGATAGCTATACGGGGTTCTAAGACACAAGGTGTAAGGGCCGATTACGTGGGGGATATTGAGCTGTAACCGCCTGTGCATATGCGAGAAAGAAAAGAAAGGAACGAGCTGTCTTTCGCACTGTTTAACTTAGACTCTGAGAAAGCGTCCGAGGATACGCACCAGGGATGACCGATGTTTCCTCAAAACCCCCCATTTTAACTGGAACTTGACTTGGTGGATAAGCAATGCCCAGTTAGAATAACACAGCGAAGGCGGTCTATCGTATTTATCCGACTAATACCAGCAGCGTGATAACCAAGACAAGCACTACAGGTATCGCCCGCCGGAGAGGGATATCTGAAATTTGTCATATTGCGCCGAGTATCCTATTGTATTCTTTCTTTCGTTCTCTTTCCTTTCCTTTTCCTTTCCCCAATTTTTTTAGAAGTTGATGACAAGCAACAATGGATAGGGATGTGCTGTATTGCTGACATCCCAGACGGGACATGCTAGCATGGACAAGGCACCATATGCCGCATAGAGAAAAAAAAATCCGGATGTAGCAGATATGGATATGGATGGAGTCTGGAGCTTCGGAGTCGGTGCCCAGGAAAAGCCGAGCTTTTGGTCTAACTAACTAGATAATACATTCGAGATGGGCGATCATCTCCCATGTCTACCTACTTGCCCCAAGCGTGAATTCTGCGAGTTCTGTGAGGGCTCTAGAAGAATGACTGAACTAGGGTATTCTGCTGCCGCCAAGCTCCACAAAGTGCTCATTTATCCAAGTACACCTGGGCATTGTAGTTCAATTAAGAGGTTTCAAGTAAGTTGGGTACTGACGACATTGATCGGCTATCTGTGGAGTCTTGAGCAAGCCACTTTTTAAGCCGTTAGTTATAATGATTTGCGACACTAGCCACAATTAGCTCATCTGTGCTCCGTGCAGTACCTACAGTACAGCGATGGGCTCTTATCGGATCCATTATCGGACCTCACATTACAAATCCACGTGCACCTCAACAACAAGCTGCGCTCGCTATACGCTTCTCAAATTTCTCGACAACTTCATACGCGTTTCAAGTCACCATGTCTTCGTCTGTCTCACTACGTACGGGCCCAAATCCGCTGCTCTGATGCCTTGGTGCTTTCGCTAATTGCTATAGCCTCGATTTCGCCCAGGGCCGAAACCGCCGCCCCAGCGAACCCGACCGCCAGCGCAACGGCCTCGAAGCCTAAGGTTCGGCCTCCCTTCGCCACAAACGTCGATTGTGCACATTCAACTACTAACACACATTCGATTCATAGCCATGCTGCGTATGCAAAGATGAGAAAGCACGACGAGACGACTGCATGCTGTTCTCCAAGTCGGCCGACCCCACGAGCGATTGCAAGCCCATCATCGACCAATACAAAAGTTGCATGGCCGGATTCGGATTTCAGATATAGGGATCGAATATCAACCCGCCGAGAAGAGACGTCGCCACACCTGGCTGGGGTCTCTGTGTTCTCTGTGTACAACAATGGTTGCCGAGCGCTCCGGGATGCGGACGAGAGCCGAGCGCTTGTACGATGGATGGGAAGAAGGCTGTGGACGGCGACTGTATTATATTGCATTGGACGGCGTTGAATTAAGAAAGGGAATCATAAACCTCTCTCCACCTTCACCCTTGACGAATAATAGTAACCGCGCCTTTGCTGTTAGTTTGGGGATGGGGGAACCATCACTCTCACTCACACCCCGGCTAGTTACAGCTAGGCTAACTTGCTTGCGGTGAGCAATTGACTCATGTTTCTCGAGAAATCCCAATTCTGACTCTCCAGTCCTAATCTCATGTGATGTACGTGGATCGTCGGATCCGGGTTTTGCCAATTGGCTGTCCATGGTAAAGTTGAAGCTGGTTCACATCTTCCCGGGCCGCGGCTGACCAGTCGGACGGAAGGTGGCAAAAAGCAAAGAAAAAAGGCACTGCCGAGAGGAAATCAGACGCAGTTGAGTTGCGGGCTGCACATTGGTAGGCACACATACGAAGAGACAGTTCGCGTGATGAACAAAGATTGACACTTGCTAGAGCGCCAGAGAACGGTTCGCCTCATTGGCGGGCCCCATGATCATCGGATGGCGTTGTGTCATCGTGCTGGGACGGCCGCTTCTCGACCAAGTTTGACCATCACGTGTGAAATGATTTGAACCTGGTCCAGCCCGTCACCAACCAACTGTGACGGGTTTTCCGCTGGGCGTTACTGCGCACTAGCGTATGGGAAAAAACGTGGGCAAAAACTGGTTAGGTGCGTATAGTACCACAGGTCAGGTAGGGACAGTGGGCCGGCCCCTCGGCTAGCGTGGTCGATGGGTGTGGTCAGGGTTGTTCAGTGTGGTGCTGTATGTTGTACCGCTCTGTACTTCCACGTAAAGAGAAGCCGCATGGTACACGCCACAACACAGATCAGCCCTGCGAGCGCTAGAGATTCTGCCGTCTTCAGGCTAAATAGGACCCCTGCAACCGTCGGGATGAGGAATATGGTACCTACTAGCATCGGGTACCGCATCGTGTACCGCATCGTGTACTACAGATCAACCACGCCACCATCGATGCGCAATACCGTTCAGAATATACCCGTGATTGGTCTCATGCGAAAGAGGCGTTGGCGACCTTATCTGGTCGAGACGGTTTGCCGACGCCTGGAGACAAATGGCTGACTGATATCTGATACCTATCTAGTACCTGCTGCATTAGGTAGATATGCAGATGTCAACTGCCTCAACCAGCAGTCCTTACCGTGCTTTCGCAGCCGTCTGCTGTACGTAACATAGTAGTCACGCAGTTAGTTTCCCATGGATCTGAAGCACGGTAAGAAAAGTGAGGGTCCAACCGACCAGGTACGTAGGTAGTTGTTATGTACGAGATGTACGAGGTCTGTACCTATACAGGGAACCCCTGGGTACAAGCATGTACCTAAGACACTAGATAATTGGTGGGGAATTGCAGCGGACCTAGTACCTAACCCAGGTAGCTACCTAAGCTACCTAGGTACACCTCTACCTTACCTCTTTTGCGTTTATCAGTGTTATCCAGGCGGTATCGTGAACTCGAGTGCCTGCTTCCAATTTCTCTACCTGTGGAGCATGAGCTTGGGGGGAAATCAGGTTCGATGCTACACCACGAGACGTCGCGACCTCACCGCACTTTTCGAGGTCTACCTCGCCATTGACGAGACTATCGACTGTGAGTGCTTGGTATCGGCCGGCAGCTGACAACCCAAGCGACGCCTCCGTGCCTGCTGGACAGGAGCTCCGGGAGTTCGGCGCGCAACCCCGACACGGTCGACAGCCACAGAGCCGCCAGCCCAGGGCGAGGTACCAAGTATCTCGTCGCTCTGCGGCCCTCGGTGAGGATTATTAGTCAGGACCAGGGCGTCGTCTCCGGTCGCTCGGATATTGCAAAGCTAGCGAAGGCGCCAACACCGGTATGTCTGCCAAGGCGCCCTCTTAGCTGCTCTCGCCACATTCGCATTTGCAGGCGTAGTAATTAATAGCGAACCCACCCACCTGCCGAGGACATCTGATGATGCGTCTGGCGGTATAGCGCGGCCGGTGCACTTGCACAAGCAGGGCAGTCGGCCTAGCAGTGGGAGAATACGAGTCAGCCGGCGCCGGCACGTCGCGGACCACGCCAGCGGTCTGTACTGGCTGCTGATAGGCGAAGTCGGCTGTCTAGCGTCTCATTCAAATGTCTGCTGGACGTTGAAGGCGTACATGGACGACGGCTGGTCGTCTGCAAGCAATAGATGCACTGCTAAATTAAGTCGTCGTCACACTAACGGTTGCAATGCTGGCCAAGAGGCGGTTCCGTTTCCAACGTGGTGGTGTAACCAACCTTGTGTGGCTGGCCAGGCACAAGAGGGATCAGCACGAACCAACTTTCCGCTGCTTCTGGAACGGAGGAGAATAACCCCTGCTCCTGCCAGGAGTCTGGTCGGGATGTGCTCGCCATGCTATTGTGCGGAGGGCGGAGGACGAGCCAATCTCGCCCACAAGCCCGCGAACTGGCGTGTAGTACGTACTTGGATGATGGACATCGACTAAATCTAGCGTGATCTCGAACAGCTGATGAAATTCTAGTACTGCCTAGGCCATATCCCCCCAATGTCCAATACCGTGGCACCACCCTGTCGGCTGGCGATTCGAGATACTGCAATGGTACCTCGCCGGCTGGGTTAGCATCGTCAGCTAACCTCTCTGGCTAGCATCTTCTAAACTACAAGTAGGTAGTGTGCGAGAGGCGAGACTTGGGTCCCCTACGAACGACACGGGATGCCACCCTGAAATAGCATCACGCAGAAGGGTCGCGATGCAACAATGGCCACCCAATGAGGGCACGGTCGACGGGCAACCCCCTTGTTCCTCTCCAGCACGTCTTCAATATCAGCCTGGAGCCAATGCTCCAACAATCGGCGTTACTGATGGGTATTTCCCCGCAAATCCAGTCGCAATGCCCTCCCAAGACTCTCGAATATATGACTTAACACGTTATCCTCGCGAGGTGGGCAACTGTTCGAGGCCGACGTTGCAGCGTTTCGATCTGCATATTAAGACCGAGCTATGCACCGTCGTGGGCCCATGTTCCGCAGAGTTGTTCAGTATTTGATCGCCATCAACCCTGAGGGAATTTTCCTAATATGCATAGCTGCCACAGAGTAGTCCCGGAGAAGGCCAGAATACAACTACAGAGTACAGAGCCAACAATACGTACTCTATGTATGCGCATGTACGTCTCTCAAGCCGCCGTGGGTCGTTCGGAGAGAGGCGTAGTAGTTCGGGAACGATGCCGGCGTAGCGCACAAAACAAGCAGCTTGCCTAGCCGTGTTGGCCTGTAGTGTAGTCGACAGCATATGCAGGTTTGGCTTAGTGAGATTTAGGTGCTGAGCCCGTTAAGCGACTTGCGAGTCTCTTCGGGGTGTTGTTCCTAGTCTGCTCAGGTAGTATACTTAGTCGAGTACGTAAGTGTATAGTGTTGCAGACTAACCTTAGTGTAATCTCTCCTCCCCCCTTGTCACCCTTGCCCCCCCCAACTGAATGGTCTGGGGAGTCCGAGCTGGGCCCCCAGATGGGGAATGATGGGGTTTGGCATACCCCATGTGAGCACGCTGCCATGATGCCGTCCGAACGTCCCAACGGCTCCAGCCATGTTGCCATGCAAGTATAGCTGGAAACCAAGGGATCCTCTGCCGGTCCGGTCGCCCGCCTCCAGAGGCATGGGTTTTGAGCCATGCATTTGTATATATCTTCTTCCTGGCCCGCCTCTACGGCTCTGTCTGACAACTCCATCACGCCCCCCTCGTCTCACTCACCTTTTGCCCGACGGGAAAGTCAGAGTCTTTCTCTTTCTTCTTCAAGTCAACACCTCGTTGAGAAGCGTGCATCCCCTTCTTGCTTGAACAGACTCCCATATACCGTATATAAGATCGGAGCTGTACCACAGCCAAGATGCCTCTCGCTTTGGCGGATGCCGGTTCTAGGGCTATAGATGCCCCAGAATTCGAGAAGGTCAACTGGTATAAGGAGCCCGGCCTACGGAAGCTGTACTTCTATGCGTTTGTTCTTTGCATTGCTTCTGCTACCACAGGATACGACGGGTAAAGCACCCTTCACCCTTCATTTGGAAGCATGGACTGGTCTAACTCTCCATAGGTCATTCTTGAACGCCGTACAGGTTTTCCCTCAATGGCAAAATGATTTCGGTCACCCCCAGGGCTCTCAGCTCGGTCTCCTCGTCGCCTTATATCAGATCGGTAGCGTGGTCTCCATTCCCCTCGCGTAAGTTCGAGTTTTCCGGATATGATGGCGCCCTGTGTCTCTAATTCCCAATAGGCCTATCCTTTGCGACAACTTCGGCCGTAAGCTACCTATCATCATCGGCTGCGTTATCATGATTGCAGGAGCTGTCCTCCAGGCAACATCAAATAAGATTGGTATCTTTATGGGTGGTCGTGTCTTGATGGGTTTCGGAAACAGCTTGGCCCAGATCGCCTCTCCCATGTTGCTTACCGAAATCGCTCACCCTCAACATCGTGGTCGTCTCACAGCCGTGTACAACACCCTGTGGAACGCTGGAGCTATCAGTGAGTCAATGCGAAGAAGCATCGCTTAGGATTCAGAACACTAATTATCGAATAGTCGTCTCCGCTCTATCTTTGGGCACCAACTACATTGACTCCAGCTGGTCATGGCGTATCCCGGCCTTGGGACAGGGTATCCCCTCGGTCGTCCAGATCATCTTCATCTGGTGGGTTCCGGAATCCCCGCGGTACCTCATGGCAAAGGACAAGCACGAGAAGGCACTCGACATTCTCGCCCGCTACCATGGTAACGGCGACTCCAACCACCCCCTGGTCCAGTTCGAGTACCTCGAGATCAAGGAGACAATCAAGTTGGAGATGGATGCCAAGGCGAACAGCTCCTACGCGGACTTCTTCAAGACGAAGGGCAACCGTTACAGATTGATGGTCCTGTTTTCCCTGGGTCTCTTCTCACAGTGGTCTGGCAATGCTATCATTTCCAACTACTCAAACGTCCTCTACGAACAAGCTGGCATCACCAGCTCAGAGCAGAAATTCGGTGTAAGTTCTCTCCTATTTTCACCTTGACCGGCGGTGACTGACACAGTCTTACAGCTCCAAACCGGTTCCACTGCTCTCTCCCTCATCGTCTCCATCACTATGGCCACACTTATCGACAAATTCGGTCGACGACCGCTGTTCCTGACGGCGACTGCCGGCATGTTTGTCATCTTCATCTTCTGGACCTTAACATCGGGATTGTACGGCGAGCACAGGTCCCCGGGCGCCGACAAGGCCCTCATCGTCTTCATCTGGTTCTTCCAAATCGCCTACTCGATCGCGTGGTCCGGTCTCCTGGTGGGTTACGCCATCGAGATCCTCCCGTACAAGCTGCGCGCCAAGGGTCTCATGATCCTCAACATCACGATCCAGATCGCCCTGCTGCTCAACGCGTACGCCAACCCGGTCGCCTTCGAGGCGTTCGGCCTGAACCACGCGTGGAAGCTGTACATCATCTACGCCTTCTGGATCGGCCTCGAGCTCACCTTTGTCTACTTCATGTACGTGGAGACCAAGGGCCCGACCCTCGAGGAGCTCGCCAGGGTCATCGATGGCGACGACGCTAAGGTGGCGGACATTGATCTCGCCAAGGTCGAGAAGGAGGCGCGCGAGAGCCACGAGGTGCACGAGATCGAGAGCAAGGCATAGAGCGGCCGTGTGTGCGATGCGTGCTTCCCGGCGTAGTTTGCTGTTGTTGCTGTTGTTCCTATTGAAATGAAACCCGCATGTTGCTGGCGCCATGTTCCGAAAGCGGTCGGGTCAGGGTCTTTTACATACCTAACGTATATACATGAGTGTACATTTTTACGGCATTACTTTTTGGCATGCAACCATGTCCGTAACTGATATACCACAATATTAATTCAAACCGGTATCTACCAAAATTTGTTTGTCGCTTCCGTGTGTCTCGCGAACCAATGCGCATAAGAGATCGGGCCATGTTGTGGTGATTTTATTGTTTTGGCGGCGAACGGCCGGGACTTATTGCGCTCGCACTCGCACTGTCGTCGAAATTAAACCTTCGCCTTTTTATGGACTTGTGAATTTTCTTCTCTATCATGGTCTCCACCAACAAAAAAGGCCCATTGCCTTGTACCACTACCTACTACCAGCTTACCAAATACATCGTTCCAGGGAGCCACGATCACAGCATCTTACTCAGCCGGACAAACCGACTCGGAGCAGTCATCTCGTTGAGCCATACGGCAGCGTCTTCGCAACCATCAACAGCAACGCAGCCTCCCAGCCGACCCCGGTCCACCATTCGACGATGGAATCCTTCAGCCTGGCTGCCGAGCATGCCGGGGCCATCCAACACTCGCACATCATCCGCCTGGACGCGTCGGCCGTCGCTGCAGCGCGTGAGCTGCGAATCGCCATTACCGTCATCGTCGCCGGGTGGGTTGCCATCGCCGGCTTGCGAGCCTTTTACGGGCGTCCTGCGTCGAAGGAGAGCTGAGCCAGTTAGCCTGTCATCGTTTGCCCGAGACCAGATCTAGCCAAGATCCTTGACAACAAATACCTAGTTACGTCTTCGGCTCAGACCTCAGTTGGCTCATGCTCGCTCATTCTTCATTCTTCTCCATGTATCTAATTACCTAATACCTACAAGGGCGGTGGGCGGACAGGCACCGGCGGCGTTGGTTCCTGGAGGTACCCGGTTCCAAGCTTGTACATACACATACGCACTTGTACTATCATGCGCGCGGCGCTTGTTGGTACACTTTGTGGGCCTTTCGTCTTGCCTAGGTACCTCCTTCGCTCCACACTCTCTTCCCGAGGTTATCAGTCGCCTCGCCGAAGACGGAAACTCATCATAAAAATACATCATCTCCCGGAGTGTGTAAAAACTCATAGTTGGAAGCCTTCTGCTAAATCTGTTGACGAAGCTTGGGATATGCCCATGAAACGGAATTGGTTGGTATGCTTGTGACATGGGACAACCGGCTTTTGGCTGGCCAGCTGACAGTGATCCAGTAGCAGCCCGTCTCGCGTGAGGCTTATTGCCTCTTTGGGAAACGCGAAAACCAGGGCCGAGGGAGCTCAGCTCAGTGATTGAATCATCAAATCCACTTTCTGCATTTTCATTCCTGCAGTCTCTTTTTCGTTGCGTCCAGCACATAGTACACGTGTAAACACCCAAGTCACACACACAATCCAACCCATCGATTACGTTGTAACCGTAGTCAATTGTACAATGCGTCTGTCCGGTCTTCAGAAAGATGTGCTCGGCCTGTATAGGAGCTGTCTCCGGGCGAGCCGCAGCAAACCGAAGGTCCGTCTGTTCCCGTGCTGCCGGTACTATGCAGCCGGTAAATACTACCCTTCACTGACTGTGGGCTCACACAGGAAACGCGCCCGCACTTTGAGGCTTTCGCAAGGTAAACCAATCGCACCGTGCAGTGCTAGTCTTGCATAGCAGCATATTGACAGCGCGCCCAGGTCTGAATTTGACAAGAACATGAAGATTGATAAGAGGGATTTCGCTGCTATTGAGTTCCTCCTCCGCAAGGGGCGACGGCAGCTAGAAGTTTACTCGGCGCCTGGCATCAAGGATATTAAGTCCTAGATAGGGCTAGACCTCGGCCGGCACCTTCTGCAAAATGACCTCTCTGTCGTCATGGCAGATATCGCCCATATTACCCCCAACAGGGCGCCCGGTCCGACAAGTCAAGAACCGCGCCCCGGTCCTTGACACGCCAGGCAGTTGCGATGAATAGGATGAGACACATCGACAGATCAGGGAAAGTCTTCTCTCCAAGCCTTGGTACCTATTCTATTTCGGCATCATCAAGCACCGGAGTACAACTTTCTACAGCATAATTTTGTTTTTGGCTTCTTGGGGTGCCTTTTTTTTTTGAATAGAGATGATGCCTACGCTCAATTTGCCTTACGAGGGGAGTCTGCATCATCAACCAAGATTCAACACCCCGTCGCCAATAGATGCCGGAGAAAGACACTCTGAACGGTCCACAGACGAACCATCTCAGCCTGTTCTACCCAAATCATCAGCTAGATCGAAATGCCAAAGACAGCGTAGAATAAGCCGCAATCAACACGGGCTGCGAGTCAGTAGACGGCTACCTGCGAAGTCGAGCCGGGGTTCCCTGCCTGCTGCGGAGGGCCCGTCACCCCTTTCCCAGACGCCACGGTCGCCAGGGAATCCATATTGGGGCACTTTGCAGTCGCCTTCAGCCTCTTGTAGGAACTCAAGACTAAGTCCAGCGGTTGGCAACCATATGGCCGATCAGCCTGCCAACGAACCTATTAACAATGGTCTTGCCAAACGCGAGATACTACCCCGAAACAAAGGCCTTCGCCGTGTCCCCGATTCGGCGGACGAGAAGAGACAAGGACGGACAACACCCGTTCGAGAGAAGCGATTCGGAGTTGCGGATCCCCTTGCCTGGGATGTTATCAATAGATCGCTTACGCAGCAGCGCCGGCTGTCGTCTTTGATTGGCGTGGACGACACTGCCGCTGTACCACCAAAGCTTTCTGGGATAAGTACAGCTAATTCCATGTCTCGTACTCCTAGTCGACGGAGAGCCCTCAATCGGTTCACAAGAGAACTCAAAAAATACGCAGACGTCGCCGGTGCCGCCGGTAGGATACCTGTCATTACGCCTACTATATCTGATTCTAGAGTGTCAATGCAGACTGTGAAACCGTTGGTTCCTTACAAAGATGAGTTCCTAGCCGCAGGCCTTGCCGTGACATCTACAGAACAGGGCCGGCAGTCTGCCAGGAAAACTCGTCCGCACGGCTCTGTACAAGTGGATCGACCAAACAACCACTCGAATGGGCAGTCACAGGCGAGAAAGAAGATGGATCTGAATGGCGATGGTACTTCTTCTAGTACAAGCCCAGCAACATCGTGTACCAGCCCCGGATCCTATGTCGATTTTAACTCGCCGATGTTACATGCATTCGAGTCACTCGTTCCACAGAAAACCGATGCAAAACCAAAACATTGTCGTCATGCCAGAAAACTTCTACACTCTTGGTTCCTCAAGAAACCAGCTGGCAAAATTGCCAGCATGGCTGGAGATGACTTGCCGGTTCGCATCCAGCACGTTAAACGAGGGCAAATTAAACCCAATGATCTTTCACTTGCCCAGCCGGAACACATTTACCTTCAACATAGAAGCCACAGACCAACGATGCAGAGTATACCCGAGATTCAACTGTGGCCGAAACCCACTCTCCCTGCAAAGTATGTTACCGCCAAAAAAGACGCGACCGTGGGCTTAATAAATGATTACTGCGAGCAAAGTGACCAAGGGCTTCGCCCGGAGGAAGACAATAGCCAGCACCACGGTGCAATGGCTGATGCCAAGCAATCTCTGGGTAGAATTGGGATCCAAGGAGGGAGGGATTTGACCAGAGGCGTTTTATCTAAATCATACCCTGAACCCATAGGGACTATCGAAGAGGAGTCAGATATGAATAGCCGTTTAATGGGTAGCGATGTCCAGAATCGCTGCCAGTCACGCACTGACCCTAAGGAGATGGTAGGAATGATACAAGGCATTCGCCAGCGACCCGACATCAAGTCTCCGGTAGCCCACGAGTCATCTGTTCCATCGCTCCCATTCGCAGCCAGACTTGCGGCTAGTACTGCTTCATCTTTACAACGAGCATTGGATGATGCATGTCGAAAGGTTGATGATGAGAGCCTGCAAGCGGGCAATGCATCGAAACAAGAGAATATAAAGCAGGGACTACCACAACTTCCACGGCAAAATTCACGCCATGATGCAGCTTACCCGCTTCTTCCCCGTAGACCATGCTCAGCCGAAAAAATTATATACTTGAAAAGGAATATGCCGACGGTAGAAGCATCCAGCTCAACATCTAAGCCCTTACCACCAGAGCCAGTGTCGGCGGCGCGGGGCACGCCTGAGACTGGCCCTGACACAAGACCCGATCAACCAAGTCGCAAAGCTCGGCCTGCTCCCCAGGGGGGGACAGGCAAACGCAATAACGCGGTAGCCGAGCTCGCCAAGGCAGAGGAGATGTTGAAAGATCTGGACGTGTTTCTCAACGACTACGACGATGCGGATATCGAGGACCGGGACGTAATCAAAGGACTGCAGGTGGCCATCCACGCGGCTGCGGATGACCTGTACGATGGGTATATACGACACAAGACAGGACTGCGCATTCGAAGGTTCCTAGCTGATCTCAAGTCGTTTGAAGAGGCGAGTCAGTTTGACTCCACGGACCAGCGAGCCAGAGAGAAGCGTGCTGAGAGCAGGAAGCGCGAGGGTGCGAGGAGCCGCAAGGAGCACCGCTGAGCAGGATGGTGTATTCGTTGCCGTCACGATGAATGGCGGACGGGCCCAAATGTCTAGATAGTGCAACGCCACATGTGCATAAGTACTTGGTAGCAACTGGAAGGCTTACATGGTTCTACCCATCACCAGTGCCATCTTTACCTTACCTAGGTAGTATCGGAGTGTCGAGTGAGGCGACTGCCCCCACCTGGACGGCTGGCAGCGGCTGGGCCGTAGGCTGGCCGATCACCCTCGCCAGCCCGACAGGCTGCAGACATAACGTGCTGACGAATCCAGTCAGCAAACAGATACGTAACTGTTTCAATTCCATGGTCCAGTTACAACTTACACTTTGTTCAATTGAACCATAAACACTGCTGCCACATTCAGTACCTAATCTACCACTGCTTTGATTTAAACACACTATCACGCACCTTATCGATATGTAAACGGCCATCATCTTATATATTTATACGTTGATCGTGTACCCCCAGTAGAGTCACCGATAGTAACCCGAAGACCCGACGTGCAGTAATCATCGCCAATGTCGTCGAGCGCGACGTGTCAAGATGACGGCGCTGTTCAGAAGCACCGAGCTTGTGATGAATGTCGTATGTTAGCACCAGCTGAGGCGGCGAGGCTGGCGGACTCACAATTGCACTAGGGACTCGGAAGCTTGCCTGCACGAAGGAACCTGATGGGTGTTCGCGATGCCGCCGTGAGAATATCCCGTGCCAGTACGCAATTTTGGTGCCTTTGTCCTTCTACTTCCTGTTATGGTGGGCTTGGGCTCTCACATGGTCACGCATGTGCCCGAACGCCTCACGGGTCAAGACTTTGCGATGAGTGGTGCTCCAGGTTTCTGACTTGCGCAATCCTATAGCTACTCGCCACAGAAGCCGATGGGACGGCCGCGGAAGCGACCGCGGGACGGATCCGTTGAGGGACCTACTGCCGCCACGCCGCCGGCAAAAGTAGTTATGACAGAGCAGCTGCCTGACACAGGAGAACCGGGCATGAATCTTATCGACTTGCTCCTGGGAGCCGACTTCGACTTCATGCCCTCGGCTGAGGAACAAATGACGGCAATACCAACTACAACTCCAGCACCAGTAGCAACAACAGCCACAACAACCCTGGACACTCCATCTTCAATGTTTAGCGGGCCCTGGGACTACCCTAATTACGGAGACGTCAACTTTGATGCCCAGCCCGCCGAACATGCACAATCGTTCTCCCATACCAGCATTGATCCGGCCTTGTTCATCTCGTCAACGGGCTCTGATCCCCCATCCACGGACCAAGTCCCAGCCCTCTCACCCCCAGGCTCAAATACGACCAGCTCGCCGCAAAGCAGTAACACCAGTCCGGCCGCCCCAAAGTCTTCCGAATCGAGCTGTGACTGCACGGCCAGCCTTTGCTCAGCCTTGGATTGGATGCAAAAGCTGCCTAGCGAAGTCGAGCCTGCTATCCGCCAGGCTCGTTTGGCCGCCAAGATAGCATACGAAGTTGTCAACTGTACTAATTGCTCATTTAAACTAGAGCCTCCAACGCAGCACCCGGTTGGCTCCCCCATTATGATGCGGGGCTTTCAAAACATGATGCTACTGGGAACGCTGATTCCGAGTATTGTCCACGCGTATGCGCAGATGCTCACCATCGTGGACGAAGAGGCGAACCGCGCAGTTGCAGAGCGCCGCCAGGTCGTTTTCAAGCTGAACAGCCTCGGCGGTATGTGGGGGGGTTTCGGGCCCGGCGACGACGAGTCGTGCGGGACCTCGCGCAACTTCAACCACCGAGAAATGGAGCCGGTCATGTGGCGGCTGGCCGTGCGCGCCTTGTTGAAGATTGACATCTACGGCATCTCGGGTCGCCATGGCAGCGACGTGTCTGCCGCCGACCCGTTTCATCTCGGCCTGAAAGACATCGTCCTGCTGATGGAGAACAAGGCGAACGCGAGACATGCTTTCATGGATGCCATGGTCGACGCCGGCGTCTGGCCGCAGACTGCTTGCATGTTTTTCAGCCTCAACAACCCGGGGGAGCCGCGGACGTGCCAGCGCATTATATCTCTCGCGAAGTCATCCATCGATCAGCTATGCATCCCATGAGCCAAACTCGGGCTAAAGATTCGATTCCCAAGATACTCCAAATTCAGCGGCATAGAGCGAGCATGACCAACTTCACAACATAGCGCATCACAAGTATTGCAAACAGCATCAGCGGAAAACGTGGCGTGTATGCTCCCCCCCTCTTGAAAGTCTGCGGGTTATTTAAGGTCAGCTGTGCACCAGGGCGAGTTGATGAATCAAGTGAGCTAACATGGACGCAGTAGATTCTATAGCACTGACCATCGATTTGGGTCACGCCCTCTAGAAGCTCCGCCCATGTACTTCATGGTCTCCTGCCGTCTCGAGTATCGGACATAGATGATATATATCATACAGCATGCAAGGCGTTTTCTTGTTTCGCTATAGTCTGGGATGAGCACACGTTGTTATAACGATGCAAACGATAAAACTACTAGACCCAGTAGAATATATTGTACTACTATTATGATGCGGACGTATCAAAGACAACTACACTCAATTACCCTAGTTACCCGTAATGCATAAAGGTTTACAAGCCGTACTCCATTCTTATTCTAGTGAACTTTGGGGGGGGAGCTGCAAGCCTTTGGAAACGCCCTCATCAAACGTGGAATTTGAAGGTATTCATGTACCTATCTTTAACTAACTACCTGTTCCGTTTTTCTTTGTTAGTATTGATTTCGACCTATATATCTCTTGTACCCTTTTCAAGTGAGCAAGATCACTACCTAGACTAGACTGCCTGTCATCAACTGCTCGGACACACGGTAGTTGCACCACTTAGCCTCTACTAAATACCTAGCTACTAGCTATGCTATTTTTAGCATATGCTAAGTCATGCTTCCGATATATGTGCTGTCATGTTTTTTTTTTTGCTGAGAATAGGAACTTGAACTAGCTCTACTGTGCTATAACATCCGTGGCTGGCCTACACAGAGAACACGAGTCTATCTGATCATGTCATTACCCTGCCGGCCAGTGACGTGCTCATAGGTACCTACGTTAGTTAGGTACTTACTAAGTAGGTACTCTGCACTCGAGTATGAAATTGTGTGAGCTCGGTTCTTTGGTTTATTGCTCGTAGGTCCCCACAATAGTCCCCCGCCACAGAAGCCTATAGTGTATATAGCAGTGTATCACCTCGATAAAAAAAGGGTTAGTGCCTACCTAGGTACTAGTCAGCTATACCAGTAAAAGCAAGTAAGTACGGGAGGCCCGGTGAAGGGCCGTCGTCGATTGGCCAGGAGACAGCCTAGGCGGCGGGACGAGGGTCGGGGATAGGTACTCGATCGTTGCATCATTGCTCCCGAGTTGCAATTGAGGACACGGTTGTCTGGCACTGGCAGTGGCCACCTTGACATCTACCACTCCACCAGCTTCATGTCATCAATGTCATCCGATCCCTCTTCGCCCATTCCCAACACCGCAACAGCGACGCCAGCGACCACGACGGCGACCGTCACAACAACAACAACATCAACAACAGGAACCCGCCGCTGAACAGCACTAGCAAGCTAAGCTGGTTGGTGCCGCGCCGTGGTCTCTCCTCTTGCCCTCCCCCGGCTCCCTGCCTCCCTGGCCTGATCCCAGCGCGCGCACGACCGATCCCACCAGCCACGGACAAAACTCCCTCGTCGCGACATTTCGCCTGCCGCCGACCCTCCCGCCTCTCGCCCTCGCCCTCTCAACAACTGACGACGCAAACTGCCGCAACAGCACCGCTTACACGCCCACTCACTCCTCCGCGTCGGCGATCGATATGGCCCAGATCAGAGGCACCGCCGGCTACCAGCTGAGCAACAACCAAGCTCCATTTGGCGGCCCACGGCCGGATGGCGGCGACCCCAGTCCCCTCGACGCCATAAGAGCGCAGACCAGCAAAATCGAGGATCTTCTCGACTCCCTGAGCGGTCCTGTGAAACCGTACGTGAGCAGTCATGCACGTCGTTGCGCCCGCTATCGCCCCCTGATGCGCCGACCGATGCTTCACCTGCATAGCGGACTGCCGAGTTCTCCTCTGGGTCTCATCACTGACGCGCGCTGTCTCGTAGATACCTCCCTGCTATTGGCCGATTCCTGATTGTTGTTACCTTCCTTGAAGATGCTCTGAGGATCATAACGCAATGGAGCGATCAATTAGTCTATCTTAACTCGTATCGGCACAGTAAGCTTCTGCTCATTCTCCGGCTGTAACCCAATACAATGAACCACCGCTTGCTAACCAGGCCATTCCTGTAGTCCCCAGCGGCCTGACGCACCTGTTCCTGATTGTAAACGTTATTGCCATGGTCTCGTGTTCCACCCTTGTCATCGTCCGAAAGCATTCCGACTATGCCGTGGCCGGCTTGATGGGCGTTGTCGTGACCCAGGCCCTTGGCTATGGCCTCATCTTTGATCTCAACTTCTTCCTCCGTAACCTTTCCGTCATTGGTGGACTCGTTATGGTCCTCTCCGACTCGTGGGTCCGTAAGACCAAGGCATTTGCCGGCCTGCCTACACTCGATGAAAAGGACCGAAAGATGTACTTCCAGCTGGCTGGCCGTGTGCTCCTCATCTTCTTGTTCATTGGCTTTGTCTTCAGCGGTGAATGGACCATCTGGAGAGTCGTCGTGTCCGCCATTGGCTTCATCGCCTGCGTAATGGTGGTTGTCGGCTTCAAGGCCAAGTTCAGCGCAACGCTCCTGGTTCTCATCCTTAGCGTCTTCAACTTGTTGGTTAACAATTTCTGGACCGTAAGTCGTTTTGTGGACCTCTCATATCAAGTGTCCTTGGACTAATGACGTTACTAGCTCCACGAGCACCATCCCCACAAGGACTTCGCCAAGTATGACTTCTTCCAGATCTTGTCAATTGTTGGCGGCCTCCTCCTCCTCGTCAATAGCGGACCGGGACAGTTCAGTATTGATGAGAAGAAGAAGGTATACTAGACAGCTAACCCTAAGGACTTTGGTGAAAACTGCACGATCTATCAAGGGTACTTTTGGCTACCACAAAAAAAGGGGTGTGCGTGAGCGATTGCGATACACCATTTCTCTTTGTCGCTACCCTCCAGCACGTAAAAAGGGGGGCTCGCATATTGTGGCGTAAGAGGCGTGGAATGAAATTTCCACTTATTTGGCAGTTGGGCTGAATGGGTCAGGATGGGGGATACTGTTACTTCGTCAACCCCTTTCCCAACAGCCGGGTGAGATAATAGGGGAAACCAGAAGGGTTGATGAAAACTTGAAATAGGTTAACGATCGTCAAGAGATATACAATAGGAATACGTATCCTTATTTAGCCCGACCGCAATATGGACAAGACTTTTTTGCACGCTTCTCTTCCCCTTTAATTCCCCTCCGAAATAGGCCTTGCAGCCGAACAGCTTGCCTAGAATATAGAGCGGCATCTCAGCCTGCATTTAATGTGATGCAGCCTGCTTATGACAAGTTGGCACGGCTAGTTCGGTTAATGAGAAATCCTAGATCAGCCATTATACAGACTACGTAGTTGTTCATGATAGCTACCTTTGAGACAGGTCCCTCTTACGCGCCCAAGAGCTCACATAAACAATGATGATAACAATAACAGTAGTAACGAAAGAAAAACATAAGCTCGCTGGTTATCACAGTTCTTGTTGCTGACAGTTGAAATCGTGTGTTATTAATGCTCGAAGATCTAAATCTCTTCCATAGAGGCAGAGTCTACTCCCCGATCTCTAGGGCTCAATCCGTAGTTCCGTGACACCAAATCTTCTAGGAATATAGATAAAATTAATTAACTCCTTCAGAGACTTTTACACCTGTATAGTTGAAATGCGAGTACTGGAATCCTTTACGATATCAAATGAACGCCACAGGAACTGTTCCTAAAACTCTCCAATCGGCGTTCTGCGCTCCGGGAGGCACCTGCCACTCCTCAATCTCGGGACCATCACCGGCGTCAAACAGCACATACACCCTCTGATCTTCGGGTTCGATGGAAGTAATCGTGTTAGTGAGCCCAAGGTATGTCCGGTTAGCCTGGATCAAGGGCTCGATCATGGTTGTTTGGTCGAGAAATCCGCCCGAGCAATTCCATGAGACCAGAGTTAAGCTGCTCTTATCGAGTTTGGGAAATATGATAAGATGTGTCAGCGGTTGATTGCCCTCCTTTGCGCAGTCCGGAAGAGTAGTCGTCGTAAAGTAGTTCCTGTTATCCTGAATGCTGACCGACAGCGGCGCATGTAATGGGAGGTCGAAGATGGTTTCTGGTCACAGTTAACACATGTCTTTCGGATGGAACGGGGAGTTAGTCTTACGGATGGCATCGGATACACTGTTGTTGGTAAGATTGTATTGATATACGGCCATTTTCCCGCCGGTATCAGCAACGTACAGTCGGAGATCTCTTCTATCCCCAGTCGGCGCCACAGCTATCGCCGAGCCGTCCTTGTGATAACAACAAAAGTCAGCAAGCTATATCACAGTAGGCACTTGCCGAAGTTGCGGGCGCGGTGGCAAATCACTCCACTGACTGACCTGTATCTGAAAGGACTGTTCGGTGCTTGTCCAGGGTGTTCCACCGGTGTCTTTACTTCTATACTGAGCAATAGAAAGAGCGTTGTGTTTCGATTCCTGAAATAGAACGGCTAGGATCTGTGTCCGTGGGCTTTCGTTCCGATACCAGAACGAAAAGATTGAGGAATCGTTTGAGACAGTGTATATGCCATCCAATAGGCCGTCCCTCCACAGGTCTTCGCGGCGCTTATAGGGCGACGCACGCTCATAAATAGTTCCCTTTTGACCAACGAAGTATACACGTTTTGGATTAGCTGGCCCCCCCGGGCTTCGCACCGCCGCAAGTGTTGTATTGTCGTAATCGTCTCCAGCTGCGGCTGTCATAGGCGTTCCCAACCGTATATCAACACCCCCGTCAGTAACCCTTGATGTTTTCCACGAGGGGCTGTTCGATGCCCAGGCTGCCTCCAGTATGAGGCCCTCGTTTGATTGAACATAAACTCGATAGAATTTATTGCCAAGGTCATCTCCGAATTGGACCGCAGCTATACTCGAGTTTTGCAATATTAGGCTCGATCTGGTTGAATTTGATGGACTGACGCCACCTCTTCCCACTCTTGAGCGGTGCCTTAACGCAGCCCCAACTCCGCTACCAATCCCTGCGCCAACGATGGCGAGTGCTAAGAGTGAGAGTAGGATCCAGACCCATTTCCGCGGAAGCCCAAAGAATGCCCTCCTTTGCGTCGGATGTGAGGTGTCAGTTCCCGCTGGCTTCGCCCCGGTGTACATCAATTCCAATCGGTTTGAGGCCAGTACAGTTGGAGGTGCACTGGGATCCCGTTCAACCCATTGGGGTACCTGACTTTGGTCGACTTCGATGCCACTAGGATAACGTGCTTGGATCCCGGCACCGCGGTCATGGTCGACTTCGAGTCCGCCATGATCTTGCTCTAACCACCGCTCCGTTTGAGCGTGACCACGTTCGCCTACACGATCGATTTGAGGAGCTGCCGAAAAATAAGTGGCGTAGCGTCGATTCGTAGCGTACATTTTGTGCGTGACGACGTGAGAAATAAAACAGCCTTATCTCGGCTTATCTACCTAATGTTAAGCCCAACGAACGGGCACACGAAGGCCACCCGGAGGAAGCTAATGTTAGGTACTCGCTGGCACTCCAACAGAACGTAGAGGCCTCACAAAGACTCGGTGTTTTCCCATCGTTTGTTTCTTTTGCTGTCAACTGGACCGACGAAGCAGGATACAACACAAATTTCCAGGAGCCGTATTCCTATCCAATCACTGCCCGATCCATGGAAGAATGACTTGTTTCGTGTAAGTAGCAGTCGGCCCAGTCTGAAGCAGTAGTACTGAAGGGCGGGTTACGAGAGTCCTACAATGGATGATTGAAATTACATGGCGCCGAGAGCGTCGCTCTCGGGATGCTAGATAAGGTAGCGCGCCACCGGGACACAGACACCTCCAAACCCTTCGAACCCCCAACCTGAAAATGGGGTCTAAATGTACCGACAGCACTTATACGAGCCAAACCGTCGCAAGAAATACGGGAGTAGACATTTCTAGAGAAATATGTCACAAATTGAGCTGTATGACTCTGCCACTGATTGGCCGTGATTGACGTTTCATTTGGTGCTGCATCAGGGGCCTGTGTTCAAAGCTCCGTGTTGGCTGCCAGACTCCGGCAGCCAGAGGATCCAAAGTCCAGCGAGGGTGTACTGGGTGTATTAGGTAATACCGTGCCAAGTGGTTCAGGGGCTCGGGGGCTGTGAGTAACATGCGTCTGCCTCTCTACACATAGACCTGATAGACAAGGCCCGAAGCCTGCTGTCGAGCACAGGTTTGGAGTAGGTCCTCATACCCACACGCATGGCCACTCGAATCAGAGAAGCCGCGCGGACTCACATACTACGGTCACTGTAGGGTAGTTAGTTGGAACCGAACCTGATTCAGATGTCGTCGGGCGGATGGAGACGACGACAGCATGTACCTGCTTTTTTCTTACGTCTAGCCGGGAATATCGCGAGATTTGGGCTTACTACTATCCATATACGCTGAGCGGGCGCCGGGCGCCTCGACGCTCGAACCTTGTTCCGCGGCTCTGTCCGATCTGGCGACTCGCGAGAAATCCAACGGCACGACCGGCGTCGACCGGGTGAGCCGACCGACCGGTCTCATGAAAGCTGAACGCGGGAAAGGAATACGGTAGCGTGAGGTGGTGCGAATGGATCATCCGATGAGTAAGCACATCGTCACTCAGCCGCCGCCGCCCGTCGACGACGCAGACGAATACACGAGGGCCCATTTGCGCGGTGGGTAAGTAAGTTCAGGTAGGTAGGTAGGTAGTCAGCCGCAAAAAAACGTCTTCGCTACGCGCACCTTTGACGAGCAAAGCCGGGTTAATGCGTACAAGTACGTGACGTTACGTACATCGTCCGGGCGGCGGCTGCGGCCCCACAAACTCGCTACCGCCTAACCGGCCTACAGGCATGGTCATGCTCGCTCCATCCTGCCTGTCTAGCATCGGTGACCGGCGGGAGCGGATCTCTTGCTTTAGCACAGAGCCCCAAGACCAGCATGGCGTGCCCGCTCGGGAGCGAGCTTGGGAGGAGCGAGGACGGGTGGTTGCAGGTCAGAAGCTTATCTCTGGGCGGGCCTGATTTATAGGAAGGTTGTACTCTAAGCTAGTCATTCGGATATCACAACGATGGGTTGCACAGCATATAGTTAAAAAAAAAATTGGTGAAGAGCAAACCATCACGAGAGACCGCTGTTCTACTATTACTTCTGATCGTTTTGCTATACCGTATTATCATTGTCTTGTTATATGTGTGTCAGCTCTTACTAGTTCTACTGACAATGCATGCTCGCTATCGGTCGAACGCTGCATAGCGTAGCCAGTTAAAGTCAAGGATGACATAACGATGGGCGGGAGACCGGCGCAGGCAATATATTGAGTGGTTCATTCAATGCCCCTCCAATGTCTCACCTTCTACTTTCGTCCGTGCTCGTTCTTCAAGACAACCTGAGAGAAGAAAAATTGAGATCGGATTTACCGATGTCAATACGACTGAGACCCGCGTCCGTTATGCGCGTTCGAGGCGATGATAAGCAGCGATGGATCGCAGGAACCGTGACCTCACGGCATCGGGTTTAAATCACTTCTCTAATTCCGCACTCCTCCCTCTCTCGCGCTCGCTCTCTCCCTCTCTTTATATTTCCAAATCAAGCGAAGGACTGTGCAGATTTTTCTTCTCAGTATTCGCATCGGTACCCGGTTGGCCGACGGGGAAGAATTATGGGACGGGGCTGCAGTAGTCTAGAAGGGACCAGCGGCACTGCCTTGCGCAGGGCTTGCTGGCTCTGGTGGCTTTCCTGGGGAATATGCGTGACGCCCCTGCAGGTACGTTTAACTGCTGAGGGTAATTACTCGATTAGGCAGTAGGTGGTATGCATGTCTTGGACCGTCTGCGATCTCTACATATGTACAACCTCATATCTCGGGGCGTGCGTGCGTACGTATGTAAAAGAAGGACCAGTCAAAGACATTTTTTCTTTATCGGTGCCAGGCACCTTTGATTGGGGATTACACCGGGCTTACGGTCGGTTCTGGACACCCCAAGGCTAGTCTGTTGCTTGTTGCTCTGGTGTCGTAGCTTGGCTGCAGAGCCAAGGCCGTCCTTGCGCGTCCCTCGCGGCCAAAGTTGTCGGTGTCTTGAAACGCGACGCTCTGTCGCCGTTTGCTGTAGTAAGTCCAAGCAAGCCACGAGGGGGTAGGTATTGGTTGGTTGATGCGGATATAATCCGAGCCGTGATGTGCAGACTTGTGCATGGTAGAGCAGATGCAATAGTAGTTGGGATGCTGTGTGGCTTTCTCTTGCGGTTCTTCTTTTCAGACTTGCCGAGCTCTCCAAGGAGGTATAATAGGTAGGTACTGGCCTACCCATGCCGTAGCGGTGTCACCCATGTACATCAAGTCACCTCATCTATAAGACTATAACTTACCACGCGTAATACGGCGTGGAGCTTGCATCGAGAGCCTCGGTTCGAGCCATGATGCCCTCAAGCCTGGTAGCGACAGGCGAGAAACAACCTGCAGTTAGTTACTACGGACCGGTACCTAATGCAGTTCATCGAAGCGTGTAAGTTGATTGGGCGGGGCCGGCTTGATTTAAGCTTAAAATTCGCGTCGTTGACTTTTCCAGGTCTCGGTCCAGGGGGACGGGGCTTCTTGGCACTGTCCTTGGCACTGTAGTAAGAAAACCGAGGTGCCCGGCTCTGCCCAATCAGGGCCAGCCTGCGGACATGCACCCGACCTGGAACTCATGATAACGAGGCATGGCCAAGCCGCATCAACACTCATTTCGCCGTCGAGTCCACCCGTCTTCATGCACACGTGTTTGGCCGGGGTCAGGTCGGAATAAACTGCTGATGTGATGGCTGGAAATAGCACCCGCAAGCGAAAGGACGAGGATGTCTAACAATTACCTACTAGTAGTACCACGTGCTCAAGACACGGTACTATACTGTGCTACCACTAACCACATGAGGTTAGACCTCGCCTGGACAGGCAGGAGGCGACAGCTGGGCAGACAGCTGGACAGATGGCTCCCGTTGCTTAGTATCTTGGAATCCTTGGCCCACAACAAGTCGAACGACCAACATACGACTTATAGTAATATTCTCTGCGAAGCCCATCTCTTCACTTATTTTCATCTCCCCCAGCGGATTGTTCGCGAGGCGCCTTAATCTTATCCAGTCTTAAGCAATAAGACGATAAAAATCCATTTCTGGTGTGGCGGTTCATCCTTCATGACGCCGCCAAAAATAGACCTCCACCCTCGCCGGCCAAGTCGCTTGCGTTAGATGCTGCTGTTTACCATCGTACACCTGCATATGCCAAGCAGAGTGTTTCGTGCCGCACCTGTCTACAAGTAAAAGTACATACCTATATTGTACACACCACCGACGGCCGGGCCACCCATACCTACTATACGTACACCCACATGATAATACCAGAGGCCTCCCCCGCCACGGAAAGGCTCGCCGGTTACTGTGAGCCTTGAGATAACTGAGATAACTGGTACCGCTCTCTGAAGGCCTGCAGATAGCTAACTGCCTTAATTGGAAGGATGACATGTTGCATCGTAGCACGTACTACTACGTATGTATGGCCTGGCGTTCTCGACAAGGGGGTGGAGTGAGTGAAGCTGGGGTGTGTGGATGTGCAGGTAATTGTGTGATTCTCTTCCATCTCTCTTGGGCTACCTAGCTAGGGAGGTCGTGGAACAGGTAGGGTATTGCACGATTCCTCGACCTGCCGTCTCCCGATTCGTCGTTTCTTCGAGCTGAGCTTAGCAGCCTCCCTCTGCCAAGGCTGATGAGCCAGATTGGGGAGGATCGAGCCTGTCCCGTCCCCCTCCCTCCACATGCGCTGCGTACTATGTACGCAGTAAGTTTCTCGATGGAATGGAACGAGCACTCTCTGCCTGTGAGGTACTTAGTTAGGACTCCCCGAGAAAAGCTGTGTTGTGCTGCCCCCTGGTATCGACTATGTCCTCACCTTGCCCCATTCCAGTCACATCACGCCTTTAGCAATCCTTCCTCTAGTAGGCGTCTGCAGGCATTTATGACGATCCTGACTATGGTCCAGGGTAACCCACATGGACATGGTCATGGATCCCACTTCAAGGCGTCTGGGGCTGACTTCTCGCCCTCACTAGTGTAGAGTCATCTCGCTCGCTGGTCCAATCCGTCAGCATCACACCAGGAGGAGTGAGCCTCGAGTAATCAGTCGCGATTATGGGCGCGCATCGCCAAGCATGGGACGGAGAGGAACTAGTTCGGATTCCTCACATTTCGATCATGACAAAGTCGCAAAGCGTATTTCTGTATAAGAATCGCTCAGCTCCTCTCTCCACGATGGAAGCTTAGAACGCCAGCATTCATGCTCTCTTCTCTTCACCCCTTCCTTCTCCCTCCTCCCCCTCTATTCCTTCTGTTCTCCAAGAGTGGCTGTTGCTACAATTGGTTCAGGTCCATTCTTTCGGAATCGTAGACTTTATTGAGGCATAGACTTTCCTTTCTCTCCTCCTGGCTCATTATCATAATGAAGTCTTTTGCGTACTTGGCGCTCCTTAGCGCCATCGCGCCCTTCACCGAAGCTGGGTAAGATAGCTACCCCCAGAAATGAGACAGCCCTACCAGGACTAACAAGTGTCGGCGACAGTGTGGATCAAAATGGTATCGACGTCCTCGTCGACAGAGTGCCAGTCCAGAATACATTCCCCCAGACTGGTCCCACCCTGAAGGCTCAACGGCCTCAGAAGAAGGAATATGAATACATCGTCGTCGGCTCCGGCCCTGGCGGTGCCCCTCTTGCTGTCAACCTGGCAAAGGCTGGACACAGTGTTTTGTTGGTAGACGCTGGTGGTGATTATGGCCACCTTCGAGAGGTCGAGTCTCCCGCCTTGGCCAACCCTTCGTCTGAAAGGAACGAAGTTAGCTGGGGCTTTTTCACTCACCATTACTCGAACGAGACGATGCTTCTCAAGGACCGAAAGTTGACCTACATGACACCATCTGGTCAATACTACAGTGAGTACTGCCTGGTCTATTGTGCATCCGTTTGAGTTGCCATATGAGAGGAACTCAGCTCTCTATGATATGTACCAGTCTAGGAGCACTGCTAACACCAAATACTACAGGTGGTGTTAATCCTCCTGAGGGATCCACGGTTCTTGGTACATTCTACCCTCGTTACGGCGGTCTGGGTGGTTGCTCTGAGCATAACGCCCTGGTCAGCATACTTCCTAGCAAGAATGACTTCAACTACATCCGCGACCTTCTCAATGACCCATCTTGGGATACCGACAACATGCGCCAGTACTTCCAGAAGATTGAGCATCTTGAGTACAAGGTCGGAAGCACGAAGGGCCACGGAACCAATGGTTACATTGACATCACTGTCGATCCGATTGGTGTCGCCACTCAGGATATCAAGCTTACTTCTGCTCTTATGGGTGCGGCTAAGGCGTTCGGAGTCGAAATCGATACTCTTTACGCCGCTGTCAACGCTACCCTCACTGATGTGAAGGCTAAGGGCACTGTCGACCCCTATTCAGAGCTGCTGCCTCTGAATGTGTCTAAGCCTCTCGCAGACGCGCTCAGCTCGATGCTTTTCCAGGATATCAACCTCGTTGCCCCTGACCGTGATACTCGCAAGATCTTTGCTCAACTCCCCATGCACATGGACAACCTCCACTACCGTCGTTCGTCTCCCCGCGACTACGTTTACGACACGGTTACTGCTAAGAACAAGGACGGCTCCAAGAAGTACAAGCTCGACGTTGCCCTTAACACCCTAGTCACCAAGGTTACCTTCGACAAGCCGAAGAGCAGCTGTGGCAAGCCTAAGGCTAACGGTATTGAATATCTTTACGGCCAGTCTCTCTACCGAGCCGACCCCCGCTCTAGCTTAACGGAGAACACTGGTGCGCCGGGCTCCGTTAAAGCTACGAAGGAAGTTATCGTGGCTGGCGGCGCCTTTAACTCTCCTCAGATTCTTAAGCTCTCCGGTGTTGGTCCCAAGGAAGAGTATGTTCCCCCCCCTTTCCCCTAATTGCGTTCCCCGCATCTCACTAACTATTCATGTTTTTAGGCTCCAGAAGTTCAACATCTCTGTCGTTGTCGACCTTCCCGGTGTCGGCAAGAACCTCCAGGATCGTCTGGAAGTCAGCGTGAACGGCAACTACCCAACCAACTTCACCCGTATCCTCGACTGCACGTACCTGGGCACCGAGGACGACCCATGCTGGGCCCGCTACGTCGACCCGAAGAACAAGGGTGCCGCCAAGGGCGCCTACGCCTCCAACCAGGTCTTCAGCGGCGCCTTCTGGACGTCGCAGACGTCCGACGACGGCGAGCAGGACCTGTGGATCGGCGGCTTCCCCGCCCTCTTCACCGGCTTCTACCCGGGCTACTCGTCCAACGCCGCCACCGCCGATAACAAGACGTGGTGGTCGTGGCTCGTGCTCAAGGCGCACACGCGCAACACGGGCGGCACGGTCGAGCTGGCCAGCGCCAACCCGCGCGACACCCCCATCATCAACTTCCACAACCTGTTCGAGGGGCCCGACCAGGAGGCGGCGCGCAAGGACGGCATGGCCATGGTCGAGGGCATGCGCATGGCCATGCGCTTCTTCGAGGAGGTGCCCGACATCGACGGCAAGCCGACCGTCTTCTGGCCGCCCCCGGCCGAGTACGACACGGACGAGAAGCTGCTCGAGTGGGTTAAGGAGGAGGCCTGGGGCCACCACGCCTCGTGCTCCAACAAGATCGGCCGCGACGACGACCCCCTCGCCGTGCTCGACGGCAACTTCCGCGTCCGCGGCGTCCAGGGCCTGCGCGTCGTCGACGCCTCCGTCTTCCCCAAGATCCCCGGCACCTTCGTCGTCGTCCCCATCATGATGATCTCGGAGAAGGCCGCGGCCGCCATCCTCGGCGGACACTAGACCACAGAGATGGGGGACCCCGCGGGGTCTTTGACGGGGAAATGAAGAATTTCCCCTTGTATCTAGATATCTTTTATCTCTTCTTATGTACATATAACTTCAGCGACTCATTTTATTTAAAGCCATATACATATATATAGATCACACGGTCCTTGACCTATTCACGTTTGGCGCAGTCTTGATATTCCTTTGTCTTTCGTGAGTCGAATCATTCGTGCTTATTTCATTTCCCCTGGTAAGTGAGTGCTTGCTATTCAATACCGAAATTTTACTATTCTGCCCCTCGTGGCGTAATTGAACACAGCGACATAAAAAGGTGGCAGGAAGCCTGACTCAATATATAGGTTTCGGAAGGGGGAACTATGAACTTGGACTCAAACCAGCAGAAGTTATAGCTCATTGCGCTGTAAGCGAGAATATAAGTAACTACCTAGGCAGCCACCCTTTTCCAGAAGCCGAGAAAAGGGGGGGCATAGGCCGTACAATACACGACAATTAAACGCTTTTCTTCTTCCACTTCTCAATCCCCCTAAATTCTCTCCTAGAAAGGGAATAAATAGAAAGAGAAAGTGATTAAAAAAGAGTTGATCTGATTAGGCCGCCTAGACCTTCCGCCCTTTATCGCGGACGACTTCTTTGTGGGCGTAACGGCGTTCGTGGCGTACCTCCCGTGCCCCTTTTCTCTCAGGTATAAGCTTTTTTTTGTGACTTTAATATCTCGTGTAACTGGGTCAGCCAAATATTGTGCTAAGCCCATCAGTGGACCAGCTAGTCGCTGTAAGATGACACTTCACAATGTGGCACACACAGGGGAGAAGCAACGCCGTGGATCACTGTACGAATATGCACAACAGGTACGATCATAATTATAGAATATATATTCCCATTGCGCCAGCTTATCTGGGGTCCCAACACTTTTAGCTTATCATCTGATATAGTTACTACCTGCGAATATTCGAGGTTTTATGACAAATTTCATATGTCCTCCCACCCATCCCTTTTCCATATCACCTTCGTTTTATCCACAGCCGCAGAATCCCCACAGAGGAGAGGGCTGAATAAGTAAACCTTCACAACTCCGAAACACCTAGTTAGTATGGCGCTATAAGAGAATTGTCGGGCGAGGTTCGTCCCGTGAACTTCTGACATCTTATGCCTTTTGGAACCCAATGGCCGCGGCCCCATGCCTGAGTTACCACCAGGGGGAGGGCTGGCAGAGTATGGGCCGAAGATAGCTCCTATTTATATAGGAGATCCTCTAAGATGCTTGTGATAGGGTTGTCGTAAAAAAAGCTGACAGAAAGAGGTTACAAGCCATGTATCTTGGGCTTGGGCAGTATGGCCTGGCAATTGCGTGATAGAGTAGCGCCAGAAGCCTCCGTTCGTGCGCAGGTTAATGGGTATTCTCCTTGCAACAGCCCGAAGGGCATGTCATAATTCATATCTTCGTGTGGTCCAAACTATAGGCGTTGGAGGTATATAAGTGTGCCCCGGTGCTGATTCCACGAATTATCGAGCGCCCCTTTAACGGAAAGCAACAGGCCCTTATTGCGATTCTGTAGTAGCCGGATTTGGTGTCCGTCTGACTAGACTAAAATCTCTCCTTCATGCGGGCTGATACAGTCCGCAAGTTGTTGTAAACTTTTCCGGGGGGTTTCCCCAGAATTAAATTGCCTATACTGCTTCGAGCGATTTTGATGTTTTTGTACCTGAAGGGGTGGGTTAGCCGAGAATTTAGGAGCAGAAGTCTTTCAAAACTAACGCTCCCATGATGTGTACTTTGCTGTCGGCGAGGACAATTCTGGTACGAGATGCTGAAAAATGTTAATAGCCAATCAATAACATCAAGAGTCTACAGCCCTACCGTTTTCTATGGCGAACTTTGTTTTGCCTTGGGAACCCTGGAATTTCAAGTTAGGCATGTCCGTGGTACTATAGTCTAGATGGGGTGGTCTAACAGCAATTCGGCCGATCGCACGGGCAAGATGGTCTCCTTCCAAGTTCTTCACATCCTTAATCTCAAAGGTCTCAAGGTACTGTGCAAGGTTAGTCTTCCGGGTATGCTCGTTACCGTAGGCAGAAAAAGCCTCGGAAATCAATCAAGCATGGCCTGACACATACCAGGTCATCAAGTCGCAAAAGCGCCACAGCATCCTCAACTGGAAAGCCCAAGCAAAATGCCTAAATCATTGTAATTAGTGATCTGCAGACCCAAAGCGACAGTATATATCGATATAGAACTTTATATTGGTTTCGTAAGACACGGCGTATGTACTTACCCGAATAAAATCCTCTCCCTTCTGCAAAGCGCCGGGCGCCGAAACTTTCGAGTTGCGAAGCTCAACCCTGTGACAGCCAAATTTAGCAGATATCGTGGCCAAGGGGCTAGGTTGTCGTAAACGTACGCCTTATTTTTCACGTTCATCCTGACTGCAAGTTTCAGATGTTCGACGAGCGGAGCTATGAGCCACACAAAGTCAACATTTCGCCCCCAGGGCTGTACGACCGAGTATGGGGAGGGTAGCGCTGGGCGACGCACGGTATATCTGGGGCCAGTTGGTCTTGAGCGGGCTGAAGCGATGAGGCGGCACGGGGACCTTGCGAGACTGGGCGCGGAATGAACCCTCGCCGTTCTGCACTGGGGGGAAATGCGGCCGGTCCTCCTCGTCGACGATCTCCATATCCTCCCCCTCCGCTGTGGCGGGCGCTTGTATGGCGCTGGCCTCGGGCAATTCATTCATTCCGTCGAGGGCGAACTCGTCGTCACCGGCGGATTCCGGCACGGGGACGTTTGGCGGAGGGACATCGTCGACCACGGGTTTGAGGGCGGCGGTTGGTGCCGGCATGTTTGTTTTTTTCCCCGGGGTTCCGACTCGAAAGGTAGTAGTTGGAAGTGTATATGTGCTCGAAGACGTCTGTATCGGTGCGACGACGATAAATGCAGCTGTTCCCAGTATAGTCGTAGGGACGAAAATCGATAAGCCGCTTGTGGTGGGATGGTTTGGCTGGGGGGGACAAAAATGTCTTATCGATAGCTCGATTTTCAGATGCAAAGCAAAAACGCCAGACAGGGGTCTGTACAAGGGGTAGACCCTCTGGGTTAGTCTGGCTTGGCGGGGCACGCCGAATGAAGCTAAGCTTAGGCATGTAGTGATGTACCTTTATGCCTATGCCGGCAATGAGCTCTGCCAGGCTTTCCGGATTTAGCGCGTCACGGTGATGATGAGCTCTGCCAATAACGGTTTTTGCGCTACCTGAAGCCTCCAAAGTCCCGCCGTGAAATCTTGGTCCTGCCAGCCATATTATTCATCCCGTCGCCTCCCGCCGCCGCCCTTTGATTTCGCCATATATTCTTTGCTGGAAGTGCCCCGAACAACGCATAGCAATCTACAGCCCGGTATCTGGCTACTCGCTCTGTTGCTACTGTATCTCGATCTCGGGCTCTGTTCGCCTCGCGGCAGAATTGTACGTTGAGGATGCAACGGCGCTGGTCATCATGAACTATTCCTGCCATGTCTTCGGCTAGATCGACCGTCCCATGGCTGGGACGCCATATTTTACGAGCCCTTTACGAACCAATCGATCTGTCGTCGCGAGTGTCGCCGAGCCAATACCTTTCGAGTTCTCTTCGCGTTAACCAGTCTGCCTCTTTCTCCTCCTCGCCTGGTCTGCGTTTCTTCAGGTCACCCTCATGGTCGTTTCCCCGAACACCAAGGCCGAACAGCAATAATGTTCGGCGAAGATGCGCGTCGGGAGGGCTGTTGCTCGTCACCTTTGCTCCCAACTCATCGACGGCCAGTAGTGTGGCCGCGACATGCTCAGCAGCCGCCGGCTCTACCGTAGCTGGAAGCACGGCCTCGGTCCTGAATGCTGCTAAGCTGTCGAGACAAGCATGGGCGCAGACGGTGCATACCGGCCCCGGCTGGACGATACGGATGCACCAGAGGGCGATGTCGTCCAAGTCACAAAATGGTAAAAAGGAGGCGCACGCAGCCCAGGCGCAAAAGTCACCTTCCAGTCCCGAGTCGAGCTCAGATCCGAAACCCCCGGGTGCCGATTCGCCAGTATCAAAGTATTTCCACCTGCCAGCAATGCCACACTTGCCCCATCGACCGACAAAAGAAGAGTTTCTTGCTGCTGCTAACGGCTTCTGGGAGCGTCTCAAGGTACGCTTCAAGTGGATATCCATAAGAAGCATGAGACCTTGGAATATTGATGAATGGGGCGCTTTCGTCTCATGGTTTCTTTTCGGTCATCTTGTGTGGATTTTGGTGGGGACAACAACCTTCTTCTCTCTTCTCATACTCTCGATTAACACGGTGGTGGCTCAAGGTCAGTACGCTCCCACTCTCGTTACGTTCCCGGCCACTAATATTGTCTAGAAACACTCGCCCGATGGGTCGGGGATTACTTGACCGAATCTGCTGGGTTAACCGTCATTTTCGAATCCGCGATTGTCCCGCGTTGGAAAGACGGCGTTATTAGCTTCCGCAACGTCTTCGTTTCTCGAAGACCCGGTCAGATCAAGTCGTCTGTCAGCAAAGGCTCCTCTTCGAATGCTGCCGCTGTCGCAGCCGCTGAGCGTGGCTCCGATAAAGAATCCCCGATTATCGAAGTAGACGACGGGAACTACACGCAATTTGATGTCACCCTCAACACTGTTAATGTAACCCTGTCATTCGTCAAGTGGTGGAATGGCAAGGGGCTCCTCAAAGACGTTGAAATTAAAGGCGTCCGCGGCGTCGTAGACAGAACATCTGTCCAGTGGTCGGATGAACATACAGATCCTTTATCCTTCAGACATGGGCACCAGCCTGGGGACTTCGAGATTGATTCCTTCAAGATGGAAGATCTCCTCGTCACTATCCATCAGCCAGGCGGGTTCAGACCGTTCTCTGTCAGCATATACTCCTGCGAGCTACCCCAGCTCCGTAAGCAGTATTTGTTTTATGATTTCTTATCTGCGAATCACATGTCAGGCTCATACGATGGGTCCCTCTTTACTATACACCCTCGGCAGATTCATGGGCTTCCAGCTGGCCAAGTTCGCTCAGCCGACGACCCCCTAGGCGAGCCTGAGGTGTGGAAGAAGCACAGTCGCTTGCGAATAGATGGCCTCAAGATCGACCATCTCAACCGTGGGGTTGAAGGGCCTTTTGGTTGGATATATGAGGGCAACGTTGACATTGTAGCCGATATGCGGTTCCCACACGACGACGACGACAGCATCACGAAGGTGATGTCTGACTTTTATGACCGCCTCGAAGAAGCCGTTACTTCAAATAGGTATTTACGTATCCTTGACCGACCTACCCGTCGTGAAGAGGAAGTCATTATCAACGAGCCCACCCCTATTCAGGATGCCAATGCGCCGAACTCAACCAATCTAAGCAACGATACCCAATCATCCCCCCTCGATGACGCCGGCGCCACGGACGCCAGTCTGTCAGCATCTGATGAGGAACCGCCTCGCTACCTCGTAATGGACTTGCGAATCCACCTCAACGACGTCAAGGCGACTGTCCCCGTCTTCACGTCGAACCTATCCTACGTAAACCAGGCGCTCGTCAGGCCCATCGTGGCTTACATCAACGCCAAGCGCACCTACATACCGATCGGGTGCCGCATCGTCAAGCGCGCATCTGACTTCGACGGCGCCTGGTCTATCTTCGACTGCGGCCTGATGGACGACGCCTCGGCCGAGGTGTACACGGCCTTTGCGCGCGACGTCGAGGACCAGCAGAGCCGCGTGCGGCGCCTCAAGAAGGTCGGCTTCTGGACGCTCAGCCTGGCCATCCACGCCCTGTTCATGGGCATGGCCGGCAATGTCGTCTGAGAGAGAACACGCAATATGCAATATCCCCACGTAGTAGAAACGAAGTTGGAAAAGATCTGATGATCTGTTGTTGTTGTTGTTTTTTTCGTGTCGCATTCGCGCAAAATAACATTTGTATGATGGATGATTTTTTTTAAACATGATACCCTCCCGTCCCCCCCCACCCCCCCCCCCCTCCACTCTGTAAATACTTTTTTTCAACCGCACATGTGTGTACATCAGAAAATTAAAAGGGCTGGAGTTCGGAGTATATTTAACCCCCCCTTCCCTCTTTCTGTTATTCCCTCGGTGTTATGCACGGGTAAACTATATCGATTCCAAACCAACCAACCAACACAAGAGAACGAAAAGGAAGAAAAAAAACCTAATGTAAACCATGGGATGACGCGTCACAGAACGGCGGAGGGGGGTAGAATAACGGCCCGGATTCTATTCTTCTTCTCCTTTTTGGCGGGCGTTTGCTGGCGTATCATCACATTTTAAACGAGTACGGAAGAGAGAGGGAGAGAGAGAAAAGAAAAAGAGAGATGGGGAGCGAGAGAGAGAAAAAAAAAAGAGAAAGAGAGCTATGGAACGGGTTCTAGAAATACCCCATCTCTTTTTTTTTTTTTCATTCCCAAACAAGTTCTCAAGTTCTTGTACATGATCCTGTATGATGTTTGGGTCGAGTATATATATATATATCGACTAGCCCTCAGCTTACCTACCTTTGGCTTTTTTGATGATGCTATCGGGTCGCCCATCTCAAGCCTCACTCAGCAGACATCATATAAATAAATATAAAGCCAAATTCCAGATAGAATGGGGATAGCAAAGTCTCGCGAATTTCCAAGCGATGACTTTACTTTAGTAGGTAGTCAGTTAACTAGCAAGTTGCATTTTGTCACAAAGGGGCAGGCAAATCGTAAAGAGGCGTAAAATAGCGTGGGCAAGAAACCTTCAGATTATTTTCACGCATTGCAATGCAATGTATCTGGTGTACGAAAAACATTTCGCTTATTATCTATAACCATTCCGACCCCTTTCCTTGTCTTGATCCCGCTCCCATACCATGTACAGTGCCCAACCAAATATTCATGTCGGCGTCGAATATATATATATATATGCTGAAAACTGAACCAACGCATCGGGGGGAGGTGGGGGACCCGTTCTTGCTGATTATGGGGTATATCGCTTGTTGTCACGGCGCGATGAGGGGTTCTTTCGCAGGGTTTGTTCTCCGCTCATGTAGTAGTAAAAACAACAAGTAGCGCTGGATCAGACACGTAAGTAGCGCCTGGCTCTCTAATCCCATCATAACATATCCATTAACGCTGTCTCAGTCCTGAGACGTGGGTCAACGAAGCACTCCGTGCCACAGTGAAATGCTGGTGCTGAGCAGTGGGAGTGTTCCGAGTTCTCGAAGGCCATAGGAAGAGTTCCGCGGGAGGTGAAGTGTACAAGAGAAGCGGCCATAAACGAAGCCGCGAGGGGTAAATTTTCGCGAGGGGCTATTCACATAAAGTCGTCGCTGCAATAGCAAGTTAGCAAAGTCCTCATGATCCATTCGGCAGGGCAAGACTTACTCTCCGAAGGCATCCTCATCATAAGCAGCGGTGTCGGTGGTATTGGCTCGATTTGTAACAAGTTGTGTCTTCGTCTTTTGAGCCTTGGTCTTCTTTCCGCCCTTTTCAGCAGCCTTCTCTTCCTTCATCTTCTCGTTGCTCAGAGCGGTCAGAGTGCTGCCAATCTTCTTAATCTGGTCACTGGGAAGGTCCTTGGCGAGCTGCTTGGCGAACTCCTGCAAAAACAGAGAGTAGTGAGCCTTCTTATTGTTCCCGCCAATAATAGGTACCATTGTATTGCGGAGCGTCTCGAACTGGTTCTTGGTCGTGGGGTTGAAAAAAGGCAGGGTAGCCAAATCAACCGTCTTATTCGGGTCGGCATCGATCTGGACAATAGAAGCGCTGGTGGTGGCCTTGCGACCGTTTCGGAGGCTCAGGCCGGCGCCCCCGAAAAGATCCTCGGCGTGCTTGAGATCCGACTCCTTTTCGGTCCGTCTCAGGCGTTCGGCGCGCTCGGCGGCAGTCTCCTCATCCTCGCTTGACTCCTCTCCCTCGGCCAAGCGCCGAGCCTTTTCGGCCTGGTGCTCGGCGATTCGTTGGGTACGGGGCTTCTTGTTGGCGGCGGCTTCGGCTTCAGCCTTGGCCTTGACTTCGGCGGCCTTCTTGGCCTTCTCGCGCTCGACCTCGGAATCTTCGGCAGCGTCCCATGAATCTAGGACCTAGCGTGGATGGCATCAGAAAGCGGTAGAGCGGTCGCGGTAGTGGGATTCGGGAGAGGTACTTACATCGTCGTCATCCTCTTCATCCTCGAACTTGTTACGGCGAATGGCGCCGAGAGCGGGGGAAGCCGGGGGCGTGCTGGACTCGCTGCCCTCGTCGTCTGCGCAATCACAGAGTGGTCAGCTGGATTCAAACGGATGCATGTCTACGGGGCCACAGAGGCTGGTCGCATCAGAGCGGTCCAAGGGCGCGTGCGCACTCCTGGCGGGGTATGGTAAAGGCACACAGCAAGCGGGAGAATTACTCACCCCACTGTTTACTGGCAGGCATATTCGCGATTCGTCGATGCGACGGTAGGTCTGGAATGAAATCTCGTAGCGGCTGGTTGGTGGTTTGGTAGGTGGTTTGGTAGGTAGTTTGGTAGGTACCTAGTTTGGTAGGTACCTAGTTTGGTAGGTAGTTTGGTATGTAGTTTGGTAGGTGGTTTGGTAGGTGGTTTGGTAGGTGGTTTGGTGGTTGGGTTTGCAAACGCGCGGCGTTGGTGGTGTGGTGTTGAGGAAGAAAGAAGGAGGACGGGATGGAGAAAGGATGGAGGATGGAGGGGTTGGTGGACGCGGGAGGGCCAGAAGAGGGCAGTGCTATAGGGGTACCTAGGTAGGTACTGTAGGTACCCCGGAGACTGAGTTGGGCACAAAAACTCTAGGTTGGCGAAAATTTGTGGGTGCGTGGAATTTGCAAGTCAGTATTCCGTACCATTCCATCCTCTGACGGGAAGCGCGTGGCCAGAACATGAACCGTTAATTGGGCAACGCCTGGCTGTCAGTGGTGATATATTTTTGTGACTCGACCACCTAAAGTTCGGCCCCGCGGCACCAGGATTAGCCCTGTACCCTGGGCAGTAACCAGCTAACCCAGCAGGGCCTAGACCTGCAACCGTTACCCCTCCAGAACCCCTCTCTAGGTACCTGCTATAATGAAGTTTTATACCGCAGATACAAGGTAGGTATGCACCTAGTGTTTTTTCTTCTTTTTTTTCTTCTTCTTCTTTCTTTTTATTTCACTTTTCTATCTTGTATGACGTCGATTGCATGTGACAGAAACCGATGGGCGAGCCATCTCACCTCCCATGTACCCGTGATTTTGGACAGAGACGCTTGTTTAGAACAACCTCCAATCATACTTCCTATATTCTAATGATCTTTCTTGAGAACCCAAGCTGCTTTGAGTTTCTTGTGAGTCTTAGCAACAACTGTGAGCCTAGGGCTGGACTTAAAAGAGCATGCCCCTACGGACTATCAACATGTTGTGATATTGTCACAAGTCCTTCAATACCACCAACCGTGTGTTATGGTTCCTTAGTAGCCGTCTAAATTTTACTTTACCCAACTTACCCTGATACAACAAAACCATACTCGTTTAGAATGTTAGCGCTCCCATAGGCTCACTCATATACCCTTGGGCCATACTAAATAAACCAACGGGCGTTGGTAAGTGAGAACCTCGCCAGCGTGTGTATAAACAAGTTACAGTTGTGCCGTTTCATGCCTTCACTTGACACAAACCCAAAAAATACACTAGATACGGAGAGAAGAGGTTGGAGCGAATGTATAGTATGGTCCTGCCAAAGCAAAATGGTAGCCTTTTACTATGCATTAAGTTCCTGGAAACTAAGCCTTCGTTGGTGTCGTTGGTGCGTCTATTGATATCCCGAGTTCATCTCTAAGGGCGCCGTCCTCGGAGTAATTCCTATCGCTGTACCCGTATACTATTAAGCCTCGATCCTGCCGAAACAGGAAAAGTCAGTCTTGAGTTTGAAAAGTAAACATCGCACTATCAATCTAAAAGCACGGGCTGCATCTGACCTTATATATCCACCCTACCTATAACGACGCTCTTGACTCGCTCGCATTCGGGGACCTCCCCGAGGCTCAAGCCAACTCATGATTGTGTCACCCTCACGCTTGATTCTCGGGGTACTATTCATAGTAACTTCATTTCCAGGGATGAGCGCCGATATTATTGATGTCGAGGACGTGATATTGCTCTCCCACGGGCGCCCATTTGAGGTATCTGCAGGAGTGTACAAAATCGTTCGCTCGCTCCAAGCGGTATACTCAAGCCAGGCCGGGATGTTTTATCGTGTTGGACAAGACGTGCATGTCAACTGTCGCTCTGATGATATATGATCAAACCCTTTTCACCAGGAAACTCGGAATATGGTGCTATTTGTAGAGTTGGAGCGAGGATAAGGGGCTTCGAGACGCTAGAGAAAGACTGACTGAGCTTCATTACTGCGTGTAGGGTAGAAACGTACGGCTCTCTCCTAGATAAACGTCTTCTTGGCACATTTCTCTCCCATCTTATCTTCCTGATGTCCGATGCCCATAAGTCCCGGCCTATAACCAATAATATCACTGGGTGCTGGAGTTATTGTTGAGTTAGTGTCGTCGGGTTGGTTGCTACTTGCGGGCGCAGGACTTCAACATGAGAGCATGGACCGTACTCTGAGGCTTCGTGTGCGACCCTTCTGTCTTGTAGCTTACAACATGCTACGTGTGAGGTTTATAATAGCAAGCAACGTACAATCCAGGCGTCATATCTTGTGTATGCACCATGGTCAAGGGGAGGGGAGGAAAGGGGGGGTGTGACAGTTTCGATGCGAAAGACCAAACTGCTTTAAAAAAAAAGAATTGAAGGTAGGGAGGAGGGAAACAAGGCTAAAGAGGGAAAAAAATAGTTTGTAATTTTCCTTCGAGAAGATGAACCACGACCAAGGTGCACCAAAGGCCGTAACTCGAGCTCAGCGGTCCGCGGCTCCGCTGCAGTTTCTGGTGAAGCTATCTCCATCAATTCAAGCCACATACTCGTGCGGCGGGAGGAGCCGACAAACGAGAAGGCCAGCCCGGGCATATTTTCTGGTTCTCCTATAATTCATTGTAATTCATAAGGTCTCGGACATTGTTGATGCAGAGCATGGTTATCATCTGCCACGACGGGGGGCATCGGTGGAGTGATGTATTCATGTGCCAATGGGCAGTGATTGGTGTCCCGGGGGAATGGGCTTCTCGAGCTCCTCGGCTTACCGCTAAGCTACCGGGACCATTTTCTCTCGAAAATGAAACGAGTGTATGATCCGGGGTTGATGAGTTCGGTGCGGTAATGTATGTATCGCTCAAACATCCTACCTCATCGCCTGTTTAGCCGTCTGATTTCAGACTGAGGCGCGACATGAGTGAAAATAGTAAAAATGTGAATGCGATGGCATCGGTTCGAACACTCCCTGTCCGTGTTAGAAATATGCTTGCCCCGGGTGACTATTAATATCAACTGGGAGATTGGGGGCGGGTCTGAGGCTTGAAGGCATCCAGGATACTGACAACCGGGGGTAGAGCAGCAAAAAGATTGAAAAAAATAATTAAAAAATTGCCCGTCCAACCTCACTTGGGAAACTTTATGGTCTTCTATTTCGAACCGCCGCTCGCATTTTTATGCCTCCGCTCTTTATGCGTTCATCTTCTTGATGCGCTTTGTGAGAGTTCTTGGGGCTCGTTTCCTCTTCAAGATCGCAATCAGACGTTTCTTGGCTCGGAGTAGTCCATATTTGGATACCTCATTTCCCGGCTCTGGTCTGTGCTCGTTTGAATATGTTCTGGAGAGCGGACGGCTGAGCCATCAGGCCTGAAACTCCCAAGCGAAGCTGGACGGGCTTGTACGCGCTGTTGGGAGTCGCCTGGATATCGGTGCTTATATCCCACTCGTTTATCATCGAATGGTTGTCGTCGGCTCGTCGGTCCGTCGCCGTGTACATGTATTGTCGTTGGTAGTTAACTCTTTTCTTGTCTAAATTTCCGAATTCGAATCAAGCCCGCAGGAATACCGTAGTAGCCCTACTTCTCTGTGCGGAGAATGGACAAACACGAAGGAAATGTATGAAGTTGTTGCCCGGAGTTTTGCGTCTCTGGTTTATGCAGTCCGCCGTCATGGATTGGCCGTGACGGGAGCTGCCGGGTGCCAACCTGGATTGGGCACTACCTAAACACGTGGATGGCCGCGAGGGTGGACATCCCGTAAACACTCGACATTTGTTGGTGGCATCTCCGGTATACTTGAACCAATACGGGCTAGTAGAATGAGCATCTCTGGGTGCCGACCACGGATACGGTGGAGATATCATAGTACCCGTGTTGGCGCGAGAGTATTATTGATTTATTGATTTATCGGTTGGGTCATCTGACCCGGAAATGGCTCGATCCGCGAAAATGCGACGGAACGGCCGTCCCTGCAGTGGGAACTCCTACAAATCCCGACGAGCCCACCAGCTGACCGTTCGCTTTTCGAGGCGCTTGCGCCGAAACTTGCTCAAAACCTTCAAATCCCGCCGCTCTCATTCGCCTAAGTTGCTAAGCTTATCTTCTTGGTTCTCGGTGACTCAACCCAGCCTTGGCGGGTTTCGAAATGAGGCTGATGGCGCAGAGGACGAAAAAAATCCTACACTACCAGATAAATGGAAACCCGCGATGGACGGCGATTGTGACATTTAATTGGTAGCATCCTCGGTTTGCGGGCCCGGGCCAGTGGTTAGATGTATACGAGGCGCATTGGCCGCCACTGTTAGGGGGCTTCTGGTTGCCGGTTACCTACACTTCTGCGGCGTTGCTTTGTCTCTGTCTTCCGACTAGTCAGCTGCACGTCATCTTGTCAGCTCCCCTTCCGAGTCAGGAGTCACAATACGGGCAATAATAGTAGTAGTAGTAGCTAGTTGAGAAATTGAATAAAAAGCGAGGCCCTGCTTCCTGAGAGATTTCCTTATCCTCTGTTTCCTAGCCAGACTAATCGTACTCGATATAACTCCTGTCTCATCTGGGACTGCTTAACCATTGAAGGTATAGGAGTACACACATCCACGCCATATCCACCTCGATGCTACCAACTACAGCACACACCAAGCTTTGCTCGCCGAAGCAGGCTGCTCAGCTCTCAAGAGCTGTAGTCCCCCTTCTGTCAACTCATACCTCGATTCTCAGCCACCCGGCTTCCATCCGTCATGCTTTCATCCCTGCTGTCTCACAATCACATGGCAGCACGAGGACTTTCTCGACAACACCTATAAACCACATGCGGGACTTCTTCCCCGTAAACGAAACCGAGCATATAAGAAGAACACCACCGGCCTGGCCGCACCATGGCTACAGTGAACAGGTGTGTATCGACCCTTTCCTCGCGTGGTCCACCGTTCCCCAGTTCTCCCGTCCCGGACGGTCACCCAGCACGTCTGATGGCGTCAAACTCAGAAATGTCGACTAAACATGCTTCTCCATGCAGGAAATGCTCGCCGTGGTGCCCGTACACCGCAAGCCAGAGACGTGGGGCGACTACTTCGCCTGGAAGTTCATGCGCTTCTGTCGCTGGGGCATGGACTTCTGCACGGGGATGCGCAGCGAGCGCAAGGTGGTCGACACGGCGAACCCGACGACGGCGACCTACGCCGTCAAGCCGCTGACCGAGTCGCAGTGGCTCATCCGCTTCCTGTTCCTCGAGTCCATCGCCGGCGTCCCCGGCATGGTCGCCGGCATGCTGCGGCACCTGCACAGCATCCGGCGGCTGCGGCGCGACAACGGGTGGATCGAGACGCTGCTCGAGGAGAGCTACAACGAGCGCATGCACCTGCTGACCTTCATGCGCATGTGCGAGCCGGGCTGGTTCATGAAGCTCATGATCATCGGCGCGCAGGGCGTCTACTTCAACGGCATGGTGCTCTCGTACCTCGTCTCCCCCAAGATCACCCACCGCTTCGTCGGCTACCTCGAGGAGGAGGCCGTGCACACCTACACCATGGCCATCAAGCAGATCGACGAGGGCCACCTGCCCAAGTGGTCGAGCCCCGACTTCGTCGTCCCCGACATCGCCGTCCGCTACTGGAACATGCCCGAGGACCGGCGCACCATGCGCGACCTCATCATGTACATCCGCGCCGACGAGGCCTGCCACCGCGGCGTCAACCACACCCTGAGCAACCTCGACCAGAAGGAGGACCCGAATCCCTTTGTCAGCTCTTACAAGGGCGATCGCAGCCCCCCTAGGGCCGTGCTCAAGGGTGAAGGCTATGAGCGGGCTGAGGTCATGTAAACTCACTCTCATGAGCCAGGCACTTACATGAAGAAGTGGCCTAGCGAAGAAAAACGCAACAGTGCCTGACTGGCAATCTTCCTTTTTGTCTGTATACTCTGTGTACTATTGAGGCGTCTGGGTTACGGCTGGAACGGGTAGGGGGAAAAGAGGGGAAAGGGGGACATAGACTGGTTCGATACCCGATAGATCGCGACGCCGCGCTAGATGACCATAAACAGGGAGCATTCGGGCCGGCGTTCCTTATCCCCTTAGGGATGGATAGATCTATTCTCACCACTCATCAAATAGACCCAACTCTTCTTTCTGATCGATTGGAGATATTCCGTTGTTTTCAGCTACTTTCGAAGTTTAACCTGTAGCGCTTGAAATGAATCCTCGCCGACAACATGTGAGCGGGTGAATAAGATTGTACGTATGGCTCGTTGACACCGTGGCTGGGACGGTGACTAGGAATAATTCAAGTACGCCAGCACCGAGGCACGCTCACAGTTTCTTGGATATCCTGTGTTGGATCATTTCACGGCGTGCTTCAAGAGCAGATTGAGACCTGACTCGTACCAGGAGCCTGTGACGTAATTCCAACGAACTCACTGATCCGACACTCACAAGCAGGCGTAGCATATGCCATCTTACCCAAGATCCTGCCCTCGCAAATCACCAAACCCGCACCCTCGGCAACGGTATCGTCGTAGAGCAGGCCAGAAATGCGATACATCTCCGCCGTGGCACCGGGGGCCGGGGGGTCCCAGACCGTGGCCCTGAAGAGGAAGTCCCGCGAGCAACCCTTGCATCTCACAGCCGCCAGGCCCTCTATCTTCTTCTTGTACCACTGCGCTTCCTCCGCCGCGGCTTTGATCCTGGATAGGGACGATTGCTTCTCTGGAAGAGCGAGACCGAGCAACGAGAGCAGTTTCTTCGAGACCTGCAACGTCTCGGACCTGTGCTCGCCCTTGAACGCGAGGTGGCCGAGACGCTCGACGAGTTTCTGGATGCTACCAAGGTCTGCGGGTTGCGGTCCGACCTCATCGACGTAGATGGCCGACGGCGCGGAGAAAACCCCCTTTTCTGCGGCCGAGGGGAAGATGCGGGATACGGCGTCGTGGAATGCCTGCGGACTCGTCCCGCTGACATCTATAATCTTCCTCGCGACTCGGTCGAAGACGGACTCGGCGCTGCCGAAGAAATCATAGTGTTCGAAGCCCTGCACTACACCGACCGATTCCAGCTTCGGCTTGATTTTGCCCTCGCGAATGATGACTTGGGACGTGGCTAGTCGTCGGCACATCCCGTAGTCCCACAAGTTGTGGGATATCTTGGAATGTCCGCGCAGCCACGGGGCCCTCGGGTTGGGCTCCTCGGAGTCTAAGGGAAGAAAGAGCAACGGCGAGTAGTCGCCCCCTTTGAGGGCATCCCAGCACAAGGCTAGGTATGATTCGAATGTGTTGTCAGACAAGATAGTTGTGATCTCCGCCTCGTCCTGGTGCAGGTTGAGCAGAAATCTGAGACTGAAAAAATAATCGCGGTGGTCCCGACACGTCTTTTGACCGATGATAAAGATGGCTGCCCCGAGGGTGCGTAGTCTAGGGTCCTGGTGCTTCCACGTTTGCTGATCGTCCCAGCACGCTCGCTTTGACCATCGGAACCCCTTTGCCTGCGCAAGCTCGTTGAAGCGGTTCTGGCCGAGCCGGCTGATATACTTGCCCAGGTTTACTCCAGCCACATCGCAGACGTTCGCGGCGGGCCTGTCGAAGATATCATAGTATTGGGACAGGATGACTGCTTCCTTGCTCTGTATGTACTCGAGTACAACCCACATACGCTCGAAGTAGCGTGAATTTGTCAGTTTCGCAATGCTCTCCAAGAAGACGCTGTAGCTTGCGGGGGCTACTACATCGTTCAGATGCGATTGTGGAACGTCGTGTAAATGCATGACCATACGGTCGGGATACGAGAAGATTGTCGGAAGCTGCAAGAGCAGTTGCTGCTGCGTGGCAGTGTGCCATTGCGGTACACTCAAGTAATCGTGCCAGACTTCTAGGCGGCCGTAGTGCCTGGTCAGAGCCAAGAGAGATCTGATAGGGACTTGATACCCGAGCCGTATAGCATTGAGTGTGGGCTCTCTGGTCACTTGCGCCTGGGATACTGCTTCGTGCCAAACATGGGAAATTGGGATATATTTAACCCGCTTTGACTTCAGGCACTTGAAATGTCGATTAAAGACCCGGATCGGATGAGGGATGATGGGTAGTTGAGTGATATCAAGAGCGTCCTCGCCAAGATCCTCAGACGTCTCGAAAGCGAACGTCCGGATGGGCGGCTCCTTTCCCTCAGGAAAGTCTTGGTGGCATACGACACAAGGCGAGTCGAGCCCCGACCTCCATATATGCGACAGGTATTTCGATTGCGCGACCTGCTGCCGTACTGAGCCGAGGTAGATGATGATGGTGGGCTCCTGGATTGACGGTTTCGGCTCCTCCGTGACAGAAATTATCTCAAGCTCGTCCGATAGCAGGATCGGTGAGCACGCTCTCGCACCGGAGCCAAGCCCACTGTCCTGATGCTTGAGAGAAGCGTGGCTGGCTTGAGACGCTTCCGAGAGGTCGCCGTAGCCCGAATCAGTTCGGCGACGTTTTAGATTTGGCTCTCCCTCATCTTCAATGACAAGTCTCCCCATTAGTCTTACATGTCCACGGAGGTATGGTGCCCTGATGTTTCTCTTGCGACCGCCTGGGTATACTGATTTGTAGTATCCAGAGCCCGGTGGATGGTAGGTCGACGGACCAGCTTCGCATCTACCCCAGACTGGAAAGAGTGGGGCACGCACTCACCCCGACCAACCACTTAATAGACGTAGTTTGTCTACTAAGTACCTGAAACACTGAGCACGGCATATTTTTCTAAAATGTATATGGCATAGAGAATGCCCTATTTAGTACATTGGCGCTATATTTATGCTATTGGATATGCTGTGTTTATGTAATCATATGTACTATGCTTCTGCTTTCAACGTAGTACTACCTCTAATAAGTAACCCAGTCAGGAAGAGTGAGTACATACTTAAGTAATGTACATGCATAGTCACCTCAAAAATAGCAACTACCTACTAAGTACCTAAGGTAAACCTAAAGTATGGTTTCTAAGCTGAATATTTTAAGCTTAAAGCCCAGAATATATATGCTTAAGAACGAAAGACGGGAAAGAAGTGCTCTGTACCTAAAAGACCAACTATAAAATGGCCTGAGTGACAGGGGATAATGCAATTCCACCTGAACCACCTTCACTCAGGGTTTACGGCAGAGCGGAGAAAGGAACTTTATTATTTGCCGACTTAATGCAATGCACGCGGGCTCTATCTAGTACTAAGCTTGGTTGTGTTAAAGTTAAAGGCTCCTAACAAATGCTGGTGTTTGTTCAGAGTGCTTAGTCTAGTGTACCTATCGTAGTAGGTACGGTATGCTGCACGGCTTCAATTGCTGCTGGTACTCCGTACGTACGTACTGTACTACCGATGAAGAGAGCTAGTTACCGTGCGCATACCACACCTTCAAAGAGCGATACTGTACCTAGGTGACAGCTGAGATGAGCTGGTGGAGCTGGGTTGAGCGGATTTCTCACTTGCTCGACAGCTCGTTTGGGGCTAGCGCCACGATTTCAACAGCTTGCCGGATGAACATTGGGAGCTCAAGCCGTGCCAGGATTGGTCTGTGCACGACCCGTTTCCCCTTCGCTTTTTTGGCTGCTCTCATCAGTCTCTTCCCTCTGGAAAAAGTCTCCATTACCAACCCTCCCCCATCCCAACCAACGCCCTCAGCCTCCGGTCAATTGCAGCATTGCAATTGATTTTCCTTTTTCATCCAGGGGACCCCATATACCTCTCTAATATGTTCCGCAACGCCCTCCGCCAGTCCTCGCGCGCCGTCAGCGCTCTCTCTGCCAGCGGCAGAGTCGCTGCTGCTGTAGGTCGCCCGTCCGCCATCCATGTCGGCCCCAATGCCATCGAAAACGGGATGCGATTCGCCTCGGCCCATCGACGATGCACGTCCCGAGCTCAATTGAGCCTTTCGGCGCAGATGGGGGCGGTGACTGGGAGCTTGCCGAGCTAGCACAAGCTTTGGTGCTGCCGAAGCTCTGCGTCGGACACTTTCGGCTAACCCTGTTTTTCCCCAGGCACGAAATGCCGCACCCGCCATCAACGTCCAGGTCCGGACCTACGCCGCCGATGCGAAGGCCTCGCCCACCGAGGTCTCCTCCATCCTAGAGCAGCGGATTCGGGGTGTTGCCGAGGAGTCCAACCTCGCTGAGACCGGCCGTGTCCTGTCTGTTGGGTATGTGGATCCCGTCTGCCGGCGAGATTTTCTCGTCGACGCAACATCACCAGGCTACATCGTCTCCACACACCCGCCAACCCCAACCGCGACAACCATTGCAGGAGCGCCGTCTCCCACACCACGACGTCGACGGTGGCCACACGGGCGCTGTTAATTGATGAGGGATATTGTTGCCGCTAACATGGGAACTTGACAGTGATGGTATTGCCCGTGTCCACGGTATGGCCAACGTTCAGGCCGAGGAGCTGGTCGAGTAAGCTGACCTTCACTACCTACCTACTCCCGAGACTTGTTGTTGACGCTCCTCAGGTTCGCTTCCGGTGTCAAGGGAATGTGCATGAACTTGGAGGCTGGCCAAGTCGGTGTTGTGCTGTTCGGCTCGGATCGTCTAGTCAAGGAAGGCGAGGTTGTCAAGCGTACCGGTGAAATCGTATGTCATTAATCATTACAAAGGAAGTCGCGCCCCTCTGACCATTCAAAATTATAGGTCGATGTTCCCGTCGGACCCGAGCTCCTCGGCCGTGTGGTTGATGCCCTCGGTAACCCCATCGACGGCAAGGGGCCTATCAACGCCAAGGAGAGACGTCGTGCCCAGCTGAAGGCTCCTGGTATCCTGCCCCGCAAGTCGGTCAACCAGCCCGTGCAGACTGGTCTCAAGTCTGTCGATGCCATGGTTCCCATCGGCCGTGGCCAGCGTGAGCTTATCATTGGTGATCGTCAAACCGGAAAGACTGCCGTTGCCCTGGATGCCATGCTCAACCAGAAGCGATGGAACAACGGCAACGACGAGACCAAGAAGCTTTACTGCGTCTACGTCGCTGTCGGCCAGAAGAGATCCACTGTTGCCCAGCTTGTCCAGACTCTTGAGGAGAATGACGCCATGAAGTACTCCATCGTCGTCGCTGCCACTGCTTCTGAGGCTGCTCCTCTTCAGTATCTTGCTCCCTTCACCGGCGCGTACGTATTTCCACGTTTATACCCCTTATCGATAAGTGTTATACATCTTGGTTGTGCTTGCCCCCGAATAATCATTCCTATAACCACCCCTATAAACATTCCCATTTATGCCACAACCAATCGTATAAACACGCTCGTTTATACCAGAAGCAATCATTACTAACATTAGACACTTTCAGATCAATCGGAGAGGCCTTCCGAGATGCTGGAAAGCACTCTCTGATCATCTTCGACGATCTCTCCAAGCAGGCCGTCGCCTATCGTCAGATGTCTCTTCTGCTCCGTCGTCCCCCCGGACGTGAGGCTTACCCCGGTGATGTCTTCTACCTGCACTCGCGTCTACTAGAACGTGCTGCCAAGATGAACGACAAGCTTGGTGGTGGCTCCATGACTGCTCTGCCCATCATCGAGACCCAGGGTGGTGATGTGTCTGCTTACATTCCCACCAACGTCATTTCCATCACCGACGGCCAGATCTTCCTGGAGGCTGAGCTGTTCTACAAGGGTATCCGACCTGCCATCAACGTCGGTCTGTCCGTGTCTCGTGTCGGTTCCGCTGCTCAGCTTAAGGCCATGAAGCAAGTCGCTGGTTCCCTGAAGCTCTTCTTGGCCCAGTACCGTGAGGTCGCTGCCTTCGCTCAGTTCGGTTCTGATCTGGACGCCTCCACTAAGCAGACCCTCAACCGTGGTGAACGCGTAAGTATACCTGCTTTTTGCTGATTATTTGATTATACTAATCGTGCTCTTTCTACAGTTGACCGAGCTTCTCAAGCAGAAGCAGTACTCCCCTATGGCCGTTAACGAGATGGTTCCCCTCATTTTCGCCGGTGTCAACGGTTACCTGGACCAGGTCCCCGTTAACCAGATCCTGAAGTGGGAGGCCGACTTCTTGGTCCACCTCAAGACCAACGAGTCCGATCTTCTTGCCACCATCGACAAGGAAGGTGCCCTCAGCAAGGACCTCGAGGCTAGGTTACGGGATGTCGTCACTACCTTCACCAAGAGCTTCTTGGCGTAAGTTGTGTGAATTATTTTAGAGAGGAGACTGGCGGGCCTACTGTCTATACCTGAGGATCTGAGTTAGTGGATCTTGTTTTGTTAGAGGCGCTGAGTGTTGATTGGTGCTGCATACTGAGGATACGGGCTAGAAGTGGAAAAATTCCCCAGTTCCTGCCCTTGTAAATTAGAGCTGAAAACTCAAAGAGCACCTGATTCCTTTTGTCTTGTAATCATGAATTGTTTATTGCCGTGAAATTGCCTTTTTTTCAATGACGCCGGTATGCTGTCTCAATATTTCAGTGGGTGAGTAACTGGCGAGGCAGGCGTAAGCCACCTGGCTGCTGTGGACAGATTAAACTGGTCTATTTACTCAACAGGCTACTCGCAGAGAAGAAGAAATTGGTGGGAACGCGGTATTGGGGGAGGTTGAGCCCTACTCGGGGCCTACTGGGCGCGCCCTATGAGGCCCGCTACCGGCAGCTTGAAACGAAAAGCGGTATCCTTCCACCTCCCGATTGAAGCATAAGTGCGTGCCTCATTGTAGCCGGCCAGTTGGGACTCTAACCTAGCCTGCCCGGTCTGGAGGTATGCTATTGCACGGAGCCGGCCACCCTTGGGCTTGGGACCTAAGATGCCTAGAGGGTTCGGGGAGAAAATCATCACCGAGAATGATCCTTTGTCCCGGCCGCCTGATAGGCATCACTCGCCCCGGACCGGTACGCCACTGTTTGGCTGGCCACCTGTGAGACCTGACAGTGAGTGGGCTGAAAAGAAATTCACCCGACCACGAGGTAAAAGCCACCCGCTTTCGGGCGCGTAGAGAAGAGAGGTGGCGGAGGTGAAACAAGCTGGAGCTGCCGTGGGCGCGGGGGGGTTTGGTATGGTTTTACCTTGGATTTAAGGTATCTATAACTAGCAAAGAATCTCCGAGTACCCCGATTGAAAAAATAGAATTAAGCATAGCATAATTAGTTAAGTCTAGTTTAATAGTCCATGTTAGGGATACCAGATAACAGAATGTTACGAATTCAGTCAGTTAGCCTCATGCTGTTGATGGCGTTGGTGAGGTTGCAGTCTGGTGTTTTGCTCTGTTGTATCACGGCGATGGCTTATTTTGAGATTATTGCATGGCCAATTCGTACCTTAGGAGTATCTAGGTAAGTCAAAAATATACAGTGTGTCTCTGTACCATTAAGTATGTATCTTGCGTTTCTAACAGTTTTCTGTGTCATGCTCACGATTAGTCGCTACCTCGGCCAGGTACCAGGGGTCTGAGCTCCGCATTTGGGGAAGCTTGACATCACCACCGTCATGGTTTTTTTGCCAAACGCATCACTTGCTGGAAGACGTGTATATTAATTTCCCTCACATCAACAACGTCTCCTCATATAACAAATTGCGATCACATTGAGATACGATATATCTCTACAGTCCCGACATTCGGAACCTCAGTACACCCCTCATACTATAAATATACACAGCGGCTTAAATGAGTAACCAGGAGAACATGTCGTCGACAACGAAAGAGGTGCTCAGCAGGGTGCGCCAGCTCGTGCCGCCGATGCTCGAGAAATTTCACAAAGGTGCGATGACTTCGGTTTGCACGCCTACTGGCACGGGTAAAGGTATACACCCAGAGGGCCTCGATACGCTGACGATGTCCGGTTCGGACTTGTAGGTCAACTAGGCCGGGTAGCCGTCATCGGTGGCAGTGAAGACTACACAGGAGCCCCCTACTTCTCGAGTATGGCGAGCGCAAGATTGGGCTGCGACATGGTACGTGGAATTATTTCTCTCTCTCTCCGGCACGGCCAGCAAGTCATACTAAAGCTTGGGTCGGCATCTAGTCACACGTTATCTGCACGCCGAACGCGGGCGCGGTCATCAAGACCTACAGCCCGAACATCATGGTGCACCCGCTGATGCGGCAGACGCCGCCGCCGTCGGAGGCCTCGTCGACGCCCGCGGCGGACAAGGACCCGGAGCAGGTCTCGGGCCGCATCATCGAGATGCTGTCGCGGCTGCACGTGCTCGTCATCGGGCCCGGGCTGGGCCGCGACCCGCTGATGCACGAGACGTGCGCGCGCGTGCTGGCCGCCGCGCGGGAGCGCCGGATGCCCGTCGTCCTGGACGCCGACGCGCTCGCCATCGTGACGCGGACGCCCGAGCTCGTCATGGGGTGGCGCGAGGTGGTGCTGACGCCCAACGTGGTCGAGTTCGGGCGGCTGTGGGAGGGCGTGTTCCCGGACGGCGAGCAGCGGGCGGGGAGCGGCGACAAGAAGGACGCCGGGTCGGAGTCGGCGCAGGTCGAGGCGCTCTCCCGGGCCCTCGGCGGCGTCACCATCGTGCAGAAGGGCGGCCGGGACCTCATCAGCAACGGCGAGACGACGCTCGCCGTCGACCTCCGCGGCGGCCTCAAGCGGTCCGGCGGCCAGGGCGACACCCTGACCGGCAGCATCGCCACGCTGCTCGCCTGGCGCAAGGCCTACCTGGACGGGCTGTGGGACCACGGCGGGCATCTCAAGGAGGCCGAGACGCTGAGCCTCGCAGCTTTTGGCGGCGCTGCTATCACGAGGGTGAGTAGCATGTCTTGTACCCACTGTTCATACACTTGGAACAATGAGTTATTCGTTTGCTGACTGGCGGATAGGAGTGCTCTCGTCTCGCTTTTGAGAAGTACGGTCGGAGTTTACAGGCCAGCGACTTGACAGACCAAGTTCACACCGCGTTCCTCAACGTCCTCGGCGAGCCGACAAGGTAGGGCGTTCCGAGTCCCGGAGAATACGAAGATGAAAGACTAATGCGATGTAGCTAGGACGTCTCAGATCGCACATCTTTAATACCTTGGTTTCATGTAAGATGGCAGGGGGAGGTCGAGGATGCCTCGTTTACCCAATTACTGCATAGTTACGACAATACTATATATTATGGGCCCACGGGGAATAGGCTGCCCCGGCAGGTAAACATGTTGTGACGTTTAATGAGAAGATACGTTCATAATGAACAATTCCCTATTTATAATAACATGAACACCGAAACTATCAGTACGAGTAGAGGGGCATTTGAACCGCCAATGAGTTGAACCGGCGAGCAATGACCGTCAATGGATCCTCGTACAATTCCTTTTTGATTAGTGCACATGTCTTTCGCTTGTGATCTCTCTGTTTAAAGTAGCCATTTCAGAGCCGTACTCTTCTGGTGACATAGTTGTTTACCGTGGTGGAAGGTCGTCCCATTACTCAATCGGCGTCAAGGTATACAACCACGCACCTCCGGCTTGCGTATATCAGTTTCCTGAGAGTATCCCTCCGCAATTAATACTGGAGACTTGTAAAACAGCAATGTGAATAAGATAGAGCCGGCCTACTCATTCCAAGTCTTGAAGAGCATATATTCTTCGAGTTGAGATGATCCTGCACAACAAGGCTAAATGCCTAGATAGGTCCTTAACTATCAAACGGCGGTAACAATTCATTACGCTCAATAGAAGAAAGTGTACTACTTCCCCGAGGGGTAGAGGGGAAGACAGAAGGTGACTAGCTACTTCTCAGTGTGGATTCTATCTCACTTTCTCAATCGATTTTACAGTTCCCATCACTGAGCCAACTGCAACGTTGCTCTCGTAAGCATAAATCAAGACCACATGATCCGTTATCAACGCACTCCATCAATTAAAGCTGAATAGCATTAGTAACAACGATCTTCGAACTACAAACTCGTCCAAACAAGCCCCAGAAACGGTCAGCCGCGCCGATATGAAGTCGGTCGTGTTGGTGTCCAGGCTGGCCAACCGGAGAATCACCCCAACCCATCTTTTGGGGGGCGGGTAACAGGCAGTTGGGCAGACTATGACGGTGGCGCCCAATCCCCGAGATGGAGCAAAAGTCGATTCTGAGGCAACGCTGAAGTAGAGGTGGCCTCCGGTGTGACCGGTGTTGCTGAGATAGAGGATGCCATCGACGTGCCAGGAGTAGGGGCGGGAGACAACACACATCGCGTTCGCTAGGCGTGTACATCCTCAGTAGGCATATTGGGGCGGCGGTGGCTAGTCTCAATACCACGATTCCTTGAAATTCCCGGATACATTAGCTGAACGGGTAGCCTTTCTTCTAGGGAGGAGCTCCCTAGAGTAGCAAGGTCCGTTCGATCAAAAATTCCTCCGAGTACCCGAAACGTAGTAGTCCAACTAGCGCTCGGGCTCGGTGGTAGTCATAAAGCCGGGTAGGCAGTCAAAGGATAGTAGCGTCTGGCATAGCTGCGAACACGAGGGTGTGTGTAGTACGCTGTCTTTGAGGCGACGACAGACACACTACTCAATGGTACTTCCCATTATATATAAAGCCATGATAATGCTTACGATGGTGACCCAACTTTAGAAGCTTGTTATCTACCGCTGACGAAGCCGATGGCGGTAGTGCCGGTAACGATGACACTGAATTTTGTCACTGAGTGAATACATAGACCTGCCTACAGCCAGGGGGGTTAGAAGAAGGGTAGTAAGGGCTCAATAGGTAGTCAGATCGATTCCTGAACCTCCCAATCCAAGGGCTTGGGGGGTTCTACTCCTATATATATCCAATAGGTCACTATTCCGACCCCATAGGGTCCCTGGGACCTAGCTGGTCACTCTATCATTACCTGACACTGAAGGCGCTAACAACGGCGATGGCAACGATGATGGGAAAGTGGTACTATGTACTGACTATGCCCACTCGATTCATCATGCTAATTCTTGTGGGCCACTGCTGGTAGAAAAATGCAACATTGCGAGGAGCTACAGGGCGGGGTTCATATACTTACAATCTACCTAGGTACCCATGCTGGCCACTTCGCAACTAAAACTCACGAAAGAAAAAGCAAAAATGGCGACACGGCCACCCCATTACATGATATTCTGGACTTAGGAGATAAGACTACTCTGCGCCGAAAGAGAAAAGTGAGAGGCGCAGCCACTCAAGCCCCAAAGAGATATTTGAGGCCAAGGTGAAGAGGGGTGGGCCGCCTCAACATAATACTAATAAGCCTGAGGCAAGCGTATCATACTGCAACTATTATGTAAGATCAAGACCAGACGATATGCTCTCATGAAAAGCCTACCCTGACTGTGAATGGCGACAAGATGGAGAAATTGGTCGAAAGAAAACGCGAGAGTAGCCTTACGTAAGTGTCGGTGGGCATCTCAGCCGGCGATATCAAGCTTACTCGGGTTACTAGTTGATGGAGATTTACGACCGACCGTGTTCTACACCTTGTTTGCTGTCACAGCGGCGAACGAGGGACACCGGTCCGTTCGACTCGCCGGCTGAAAGCAAATTCGCTTCCGTGCACTATCCATTGGCTCGTAACACGCAGCAGGTTGCCGCGCTTCCCCCCCCCCCCGGGGGCAAATTCCCCAGGGTCGAAATGATACGGAGAAAGGCGTAAGGGGCTAAGTTTGACCAGCCTCCGCCTCCGTCACAGCTCAGTTGCTAAAACCCGCTGGTGCGCCGGGCCCGTCTCTCGGGGCGTCCAGTGGCATGTGCTGTGGATGCATACGAGCTGAGCGGGCGCTCGCCATTTCTTGCAATGACGTGTCGGAATCATTAGCGCTGCTAGTCTATCTAGTCTGCCGCCAGTGAGAAAGCGATCGAAATTGAGAGCAGCCATTTGAAATCGGCATCACGCTTTTTGTCAAGAGCTGACAGTGGGAGAGCCTCGTCCATCCCACGCTGCCCTTCTTGCGAGGCAGTTACAGACGAGCACGGTAAAAATTACCGGAATCTGATGATGCCATGATTCCAACCTGCAGACATGGCGACGGGAGCTGATGGTTACGTTGAGTAAGCAAGCCGATGTGTGTGGGCTGAAATGTCATGACCGCCTGCTGCTGTGTCCAGCACAACAACGCGCTGCTGGTCGCAACGCGGACGCCACCAGATCATGATGCAGCAGACCCGAGGGCAGAAACGTAACAACGTGACCAAGAGGTACCCACAATCTGACCCAGCCAGCTACTACATAGATACTATCTACTACTGCTACTACTAGCTGTGGCCAGGTAGGTAGCAGCAGTTCGGGAAAAAGCAAGACACTGGTTTAGACAGGACGGCACTCAGCCGGTCACTGGCCTGGCTTTTGCAACATTCAGAAGAGACAGCCAAGGGTCGTGCTGTGTGTGACGTACCTTGGTCGGCACATACCGACGCAAGGGGCATAGCGCCAGGAGTTCACGCTAACTTATGCCTCATCCAGCTTAGCGAGATCGGGCCAGCTCGCCTCACACGCGATTGGTCAATGGGTGGTGATGGGAGTTCCGAGCCGACCTCCAATTTGAACGGGGGGAAACATGGGAAAATCAGAGGCCGGAGCCCGCTTCGTGGATTACCTATACTATCTGATACTAGTTGGTAGCGTTACGGTGGGTTGTTCCAGATCCAGCATCGCATTGCTTTTGCTGATCTAGAACACGCACCGCACTAGCCGGAGACGGACCGGAATAATTCCATCTTCTTCCCTAATTACCTAACGTTGTCCCCTCTGGCTACCTAGACCTACAGGCTATCTGTTGGTATCCCGCGCTATTCGGCCGGTGTATAGGAACGTACCGATAATTTCCATGTACAGTCATCAAGTCCAGGGTCCATCGAGCTAGATCCGACGGGGACTACGCCCGAGTGCTAGTCCAAACTGCCGAGGGCAATTGTCTGGGACATGAATGAGAGCAACGCCAGAGACTGCCTTGGATCTATCTATGACGAATCGTCTTTTTCAAAAGAGGTAGTCGATACCCATGGGAATCGGTCATATGTCACCTTTTTGACAGTGAGGGAGAGGGCAGGTAGTACCTAGGTAGGTAGGTTGGGGACGCATTGCTTCTGCTGCTAGAGTGCTTAGGTACTTACTCTGCCTTCACATACCTACCTTACCTAGGGGCATACAGGGACGCGTACTTGGCGGGTGCGGCCATGGTTAGTCGGTACCGTAGAACCGGGACAACCCCCATGGCGGTTGCATTCCCACGTCTGACGGGATTTGCCCGCTCCTTGACCGGCACGTTAGGTATGACGCCTATCATGCCGGCACAGCAGCTACCTGGGTAGCAGCTGTACTACGCATGTGAGTGTAAGCTACCTAAGGTACCTGAGGCACGCAGATACGCATGCCTACTTCCTACGGTGCGGTACCGACTTATGCTGTACCACCCTGCGAGTGGCTGTCCCTCCCCGCCCCTGATCACATGTATGTATGGCCCCTACAGTAGGTACCTGCTTGATAGCTTAGCTTAGCTTAGCTCTGGATCTACGTATCCGCATGTGCCTGCGCAGGTACTTGCATACGTACCTAGGTACAGAGCTAGGTATGGTATGTAATCTCTATGAGGCAGGTTATCTCATCTCAGTGACGTGTGACGAGGGATGATGGGTGTCCCTCTCGATTTCACATGTCGTCGACAGGTTGGGCAAGTGGTCGGAGCCGAAGCGTTTCTTTTTCGCTGCTACGAGCTGGCTGGGCTCGGTCTGTGCCTGCCTGCTTTGTTGCGCGCTGTGGGCTGTGGGCTGAGCTATGTCTGGAGGGGGGCAAGTGCGTCTCTCTTCTTTTTCGCCCGTTCTGCCGTCCTGTCTCGTTTTTCCCTCTTTGTGCGGCAGCGGCGACCCCAGCGACCCCTGCTGGCTACACATTCCTAGAATGGACGTTCCACGGTCGACCTGGCCAATGGCAGGACGGTTGCCTGTCGCCCGTCCTCGCATGCCTGTACCCCTTCCGTCCTGCTTCGTCCTGCTTGGATCGCAGGTTAACAACGACCCGGCAGCAGTCCAGCCGCCCCCCTCGGATTCCAGAGTTTCCAGACTCTTTATCACCGCAACAACGAGTCGGCCGCTTCGCCGCCTTCCCTGGCCAATGACTCGTGGATTGTGGATTGCGGATTGTGCTCTGATAACTCGAGTATTGTCGTCGGCCTCGTCCCCAGCATCCCGGATTCCAACCCGCATCGGCCCGACACCCGATACGCGACTCTGATCGTTGCTCCCCTCTTCATCGCCCTCAACCCCCCGATCATCGCCTTCAGCCTCCTTGTCCTCGTCGCCCTTGGGCTGCCTCAATCTGGCGCAGGACTGGTTATCCTGCCGCTGCCAGCCACCGGCAACCCCAGGGCCACCGCACTGACTCAGACTTTGCATGGCCCGTTGTGTCTGCGTGCACGTAACCGGCCCCAGGTACCGAGTACACCAGCCCTTGAAGCCACTCTAGCTGTCACTGCCCACCCTCTACATCTCTACATATATACATTGTCGAGGGCGGCGCTATGGGCTGTCGTCCCAGACCCAGCCGAGACACACCACCCTGTCCTGAACCATTGCACCACCTGCGTCGCCTCAAGCCATATATCGCCTCTGGCGCAGAGACACAGACTAGTAACGCACAGCTGGCACCCCCTTATCCGTGGTACCTCTCTGCTGTGTTCCCCTCACGGGAGGGGCTTTTCTTTCAACCTCTCGGGCGTGTACCGTCGTCTCATACCACCGATAGCGTAAGGCTACTTCCGCGGCCCTCGAAATTATCTTGTGTTGCCCATTCCTATTGCCGTGCTACTTATACTCCATTATTGGTCCGCTGTAACGTACACCTCGCGCGGAGAAGGTCCTGGTGTTGTTACCTTTCAATTTTCCCAGAAGTGTTCCTGGGCATCGTCTTGAACACAACACTGGGCTTTCGATCCAATTACTGTTTATGTTGACTTAATCGTATCCCTTGCTCTCACACTTGTCTCTACTGCTGGGTGGCCGTTTTATCGTTCATCATCCTCGTATGTGCAGCTACACTCACCACTTCTCACATAGTTCCTGATAGTTGACTGGAAAATGACATGCTAATGTGTATGCAGACGTTCAACTGCCTAATTGAAGATGGCACACGGATTCGAAAAACTAGAACGACTATTCACCGGGTCGAGGCGGAAAAGCCAAGGGAGACAGAAGAAAGCAAGGCAGCAGAATGCATCGCCCATTGCTACCCGGCGTCCATCGTCGCCAATTTTTCCATCGCCACCATATCTCAGGCCTACATCAACGCATATGACGCCTCGGCATGCCCAAGTTGACTGTCTGGATAGTGACAAGGGCCGCGCTTATAGTGTGCCGACCTTACAAGAAGCTTTGCATAACCGTTCCTCGGTAGCTTCCAGCATTACCGTGATAGGCCAGCCCAAACGATCCAATACGATAACCGCTCATCTAAGACGTAAACATAGAGCCTCAAATTCAATATCACGGCCGGTGCGGTTTCGGTTTCCGGAAGACTCGTTATTCAAGAATGACCGACCGATGCGAGGCTTGGGAGATTCTGGTAAGAAGGCTGCATCACGGGATCCCTCACCACGAACTCGTGACCCCGAACGCCAAGGACTCCTTGACTGGACTCCAAAGCGCGTCTCTTCACTGTTCAATCCACTTGAATTCAAGGCGTCTTCTTCTGGTCGCCAATGGGACCACGCAAGCGACACTACAGAGTCTACTTTGCTCCCTTCTCCAGACTTTGTTCCTGCGATACAATCGCTAGCAACTCGGAAGTCTGTTGACACACCGCGCCAGTCAACTCTTGTACATACTCCAAGTTTGCTGCGCAGATCTGGGCAGGAGTCGACCTCACATCCAGGTCCGCCATCCTTGTCGTTGCACAAGGCGTCTACAGATTCTTCACCGACTTCCAATAAAGACGAGGACAACAAGAAGCAAGCATTTGATCGATCTCTGTCTCTTAATACCCTGACCATGTCGCCCCCCAGAGCCGAGAACGCAATACCCACCCGACTCCCCCTAGTGAGCACCTTTGGCAACGCCAGGGGCAGACGAAGCGTCCGCGAAACCTGGGGTAACAGATTGGACGATCCCCGGTTGGGCGGTTTACCCACAGGCGGCGGTGGAGGTATGCCGCAGCCAAAGCTACGAAAGTCTGCAAGCACATCAACACTACTCTCCATCCGGACCGCCAAAGACTGCGTTCTGACAGAGCCTACATTTGACGACTTCTATGCCTTGAGCGATGATGATATCGCCGAAAGCCGGCCTCTTACGCCTAGCCCATTGACGCCTCCTTACGTGGATACGCCTAATTCCTATCGGAAGAGTCGGTTGCCACAAGCTCTGACCCCTCAACACATGGTTAAGCATACGCAGGCAGAAATCACACCACCAACCACCCCCACTGACTGTCACATGCTTAAACTTACCTATACGCCCACCAGTCCTCGCGACAATCTTGGTGCGCTTTGGGCTTCTATACTGGCTAAAAAATATGACTTTTCTCTTATATATGTGCTGAGTCTATGGCCCGTAGGTAGCGACTGCTGCCTAGGTGGATCGGCCAATACCACACCAAGCGATCTTGTGCCTGTGCATATGGCACCAAAAGAGAAGTTTACCGCTGTTACGACGGGGCCAAATATAAATGGCCGCTTTTTAGCTGCGTACGGTCTCAACCAGGTTCCATCGCCTTTTGAGATTGCCGCCGATACTCACCTGGCCGCACTTAATTGTGTTCAATGGAACGAATACCGAAATATAGATGCGGGCCCTGGTGATATATCACGTGGATGGATTCGACCGTTTTACAACGACTATGCTTCAGTATCGATGCCATCAACCGGTACTTATGCCAGGAACCGAGGCATTGTATTCGCTGCCTACTCAAAACAGACAGCCAACCCCCTAATCCCTATGCATACTTCTCCAAAACAGTCAATGATTCTCAGGCAACTATATTCTGATGCAAGAGCTCTAGTGGAAGCCCTGGTTAAACAGTCATTTGAATAAGGAGAGTCGCATGCTATGGGCTGGAGGGAAGAAGCTGGAGCCCTGCCATCCATTTACCCACACACGACCTAACCTGGTCACAAGACATAGAGCTGTCGATTAGCCTTTTCCCAAGACATATCACAAGAAGCGATAGTCTCTAAGGGCAAGGCGGTACTTGAGGTGGAAGATAATGTCGTTGGCATCCTGTACCTTTGTGTGGTGGCTCTCACCGACGGCAAGATACCAAGTTGGAGCTTGATGGCTAACGTGACAGAAGAGAAGACGATATAACGAATCAAGGGTAATGTCGCCATGTATAACTTCAAAGGTAATGTAAGACATGGTTCACGTTTGTGGTGTGAAAGCAAAAATGTCGTCACGGATGGTTGAGGAGTTGATTCCTCAACTATTTGAAGTGTACTCAAAAAGTAATCAACAAAACAAGATAGTAAAAGCCAAAAAACTCATGATAATTGAAAAGCTCATTACATTGAATTCCTCTGACCCCATGTTTTATTCCGTGTGGGTGCCTTCAAGAGCTACTTGTTTAGTTAGTCGTAATAGAGTTGCGGTGTTACCTGCGTGGTATTTCGCACTTGGGTAGGTGTATTGGCTGCCGGGAGAGTACATAGTGTAGCTTACATCAGCAGCTCTTTCACGAGTATTGCACAAAAGTCTACTGACGATTTAAAGGAGGAATCGGGTTACTCGGGGCACGCTTACCCCCTGCCACATACTTAGGTAGGCGGGTAGAGTTCCGGGCGTGTGTACTGTGACTCCCTCTGGGGAAATTCACTCACAAGGCTTATGGAGCGTTTCTTTGGTATAGATATTGTTCAATTTCTGGGAGTCCGCATGGAATTCGTTTGTTTGTAGGTATTGTTTAGGGTTTTTTAAGAAGTTGAAAGGTATACCGTGACGCCAATAAGTATCTTGGTGAGTATGCACGTATAGAACCAGCAGAGTTGGAAGTGAGTCATCGCGGAAGATTTACTTATTCGCGTCAGCCGAGACACGACATGGGAGAATGTGGATAGATATACCCAAGCTAAATAGGTAGACTTGATCGGGGTAAGGACCGGAGCCCCAACGAAAAAGGTGACGATATATGGTTTATGTGATCCTATATAGGTAGCTAAGAATTAGTCCGCTCTCTCGGTAAATATCGTTAGAAGGCCAAAAAATGACACTAACGAATTCAATGCTCAATCCTACCCTTGACGGCATCATCACCGGCCGTGGGTACGGGATAAGAAGGTCTGCCGTAAGCAGATTCTGTGAAGGAAAATGAACCAAGAGAAGGAAGAACAACGAAAGGCAAAATGAAAATAATGTGGCCTCAGCTCCCCTCCTGGACCATTCTCGGATGGGTTTTTCTCATCATCGGCCCTATTTTGTGAAAAGAACAGTTTTGCTTTGCCCCCCAGTCAACCCACCAAACGAACTTCGAAGAACTCGAAGACGTTGCAAAAAAAAAAAAAAAAAAGGTAGATATGCGGCCTCAGACCCCCTCCCCGCGCCCACATTGGTTTTTTTTTTTTTTTTTTTTTTTTTTTTTTTTTTTAAAAAACCCCCAAAAAAATTTTAAAAAGGGAACGGTAAAAAAAAAAAAACCAAAAAAATAATAAAAAAAAATAAATTTGGGGGATAAAAAAAAAAAAAAACCGACCCAAGTT
>MU281354.1:301508-408110 GCA_022385595.1 Xylaria palmicola
GGCCGCCCCGCGCCGGGTTTCCCCTCACCCCCCCCCCAGGGGGTTTGTCCCCGGGTTCCCCCCCCCCCCCCCCCCCCCCCCTTTTTTTTTTTTTTTTTTTTTTTTTTTTTTTTTTTTTTTTCATCATCGGCCGTTTAAGAATGTTACGACTCGATATACGAGGATGGTTTTTTCAAGTCCTTCCTCCCGACTTGAAACAACAACATCCCGTTCCCCCCCCCCAGTCTGTCGTGCTGTGCGTGGTTTGTAGTATGTATATAGTATAGCGCCGCCAGTTCTGATTCTAATTCCGCGAAGGGAAAAAAAGAAACAGAATGGTGTAGTTATGTCTCGATCGACGGGTTCGTCTCCTCCAATACCAATCAGAGGGAGAGGGAGAGGGAGAGAACCCAGAAGAAAGAAGAAAGAAGAAGGAGGAGGAGGAGGAGGAGGAGGAGGAGGAGGAAGAAAAAGGAGGAAGAAGAAGGAAGAAGAAGAAGGAATGCGAAAACGAGATACATGACCTCAGATTTGTCGTCATCATCGGCCATAGCATGAAAAGAACAGTTTTATATTTGCGTTTTTGCCCCCAGAACCGACAAAGGAGACAAAACCGAGAAGAACAGCGGTGCGGATAACCCCCTATTTATATATAAGTAATTCGCGCTCGCTACCCCCTCTGTATACGTGTCTGCTTACGTATACGTTAGGCAGGCAGACGGTGAAAAGGGGTAGATAGTTGCAGGGGAGAACGGCTGAGAAAACCTTACCTGCCCTACCCTGCCTAGGTATCTAAATACGTGACGGGGTATCGTATATAGACCCCCCCTGCTCGTGCCATTACGGGCCGTCAGGTCTCTGCTCATGATACGTACCTAGATAGAACTACTCTCGTTGCTTTTTTTTTTAGAAGCAAAGGGGTAAAAAATGGAAAAGGGGAAGTCCCCTCATGATAATTTTCAAGCACCGCAATAGGTAATAGGGAAAATATATATAGCCTCCATATCTAGAGTTTGCCGCTGCATCAGCGCTGAAAAAAAAACCCCAAAAAGAAACAGAAGGATAAGAATCACACCTCACTGTTCCGGCGCACCGTACCAGGTAGTCCGTCAGCATGCCTGCAGACAATGCAGACGGGGGAGCGAGGAACTCAACAATCCTGGTCCTTCCAACGGAGCTGCGATTACATTTCCACTCCGACTCGAGGTACAGGCGAGCCGTGTAGCGCTAAGCATCATCCCGAGCTAGCTAATATAGAGAAAAACGAGAACTAATCCTTAACAGAAATTTTGTACTGGAGAAGGGAAAGGGAAAGGGAAAAGGAAGGGGATGGGGGGGCTGATACGAAACCGCGCAAACTATTGGGTATCCCATTGTGTAGAATCTGCTGCATCATCAGATTCACACACTCACCGGTCTCACTATACATACTCTAGATTTATTTATTTCCATTTCCATTTCCATTTCCATGTAGTTAATATACTGATCCTAGTTTATGTTGTTGTCTCTTGACTCCTCTAAGATAAGTCAGTCAGTCAGTCAAGTCAGTCATGCCTCGTTAACCAATAACCAATAACCAATACTCTTCTCTTTTCTCTTCTTTCTCTCTATTCACCACAGTAATTATTCCTTCCCCATTTTGCTTTCCAGCCAGCCAGCCAGAAAAAAAAGACGCCGGCCAGGCCAGGCCTTCGATGCCTCTCTCTCCGATCGATCCATCTACGCCATGCCGTACTCGGCGGCATCCATGTACAGATCCATCAGGCACCCCGCGCTCCACGCCTGCGTGGGGCTCGAGTCCGCGCAGTGCTGGCCGTCCTTCTGCGTGAGCTCCGTCAGCCCGGCCCACCGGCTGCTCTCCATCATCGCCTTGCAGCCGCCCAGGCGCCTCGTCACCTGCTGGAACGCCTCCACGCGCCCCTCCCTGGTCGTGCGCCGCGCGAGGTCGAACTTGAGCAGGGCGCGCAGGAAGAACCCGGTGGGCCAGAGCCACTCCGGTCCCTGATGGTAATTCCGCCCCTTCGACGTCGCGAAGTCGGTCGAGTCCTCGCTGTTGATGTAGTACGGCCGGTAATTGAGGTCGCTGGGATCGAGCGTCGCCATGCCCGTGGGTCCGCGCAACACTTGGTCGGCCAGGATCAGAGCATCCATCGCGTGATCGGGGTCGAAGAGATCGGGCGCCACCGTCATGGCAATCGCGAAGTTCGGACGGAACTGATAATCCTCGTATTCTTTGCCGGAACGGTACAGGTCTTTGTAAATACCACGTCGGTTCACGACGGTGGAGTTGATGGCGTATTTGCCGTCGTCTGATGGGCTCTCGGGAACGTAGTAACAGTACTCGAAGTTCGACTTCAGCATGTCAGCCCAGGCAGCGAAAGTGATCTCGGTTCCGTCAGATTTCTTAACACCCGTGTATGGGTAAGTTCCCTCGGAACTCAGCCTGGCAAGCCACTTGAGGGTACTGTATAGAAGACCGGTGATTTCGACGGCAGCGCCGTCACGAGGAGTACCTGGAACGCCCTTCGAGCCGGCCCGCTCACTTTCACCCATCTTATCCATCCACGTTCCGCAGTTGGATTGATTGCCCCCGAATATTATCCCGTTCGACCAATCCACGTTGATCTCTATATTGAAGCCCTCATCCTTCATCTGCATATCTATATCAGGGCCAGCGTTGGCTTCGCGGAATTTCATACCGGACGCGTGTCGTTGCATAGCCTCTTGGATGATATCTTGGATCAAGCTCTCTTTAGAGTAGGCTCTCGGGTCGTCTGAGTCAAACCATGTATCATCATAAGGCAGGAACCTTCGCTTGACTTTCCTCGTCAATAGGCTTAGTCCGTCTGGTGCATATTGGGTAAAATCCTGTATACACTGCAAGAAAAACCAGATAGAGTCGCGGCTGTTGTATCGAGGCAGCTTCCCACTACCAAGCAGATTAGGTATCATACCATGCTTGAGGACACTCGCAAACGCAAAAATATGCTCAGCAGCCTCATCAAGGCGACCCGTTGCGATATAGAGGCCGCGGAGAGAGATAAAGACGTCGCGACCCCAACAGCGAGCCCACTCAACAGCAAAATGAGGGAGTCCGGCAGCCAACGAATGGACAAGCCGCTTGGGCCACAGTGATGCGGATTTGACGATCCCTGTCTGCTGTATGCTAACCATGGCGAGGCTCTGAAGGAACGACTGCCCCTTGTTGACGTTGTCACTCATCAATTCAAGGCCCTTTGCTCGCGCGGCGGTATAAGCCGTCCTAATTATTAGTGCGAAGTAGCGCGGTAAAAGAAAGCTCGGGATGTCTCGTATGGCGTTAAATCGTTCTCTCAGCCACGCAGCGGGCTTTGTCAGACCGGCAAATTCTGGTTGCTGGCAAATCCGCTCTAGACGCCCAACTGTGTAGTCCATGGCCCATTGGCCGTCTCGGAGATTCTGACATAATGGGTGTGCGAGATCGTTATTTTTAATGATGTCCTTGAGGAGACTCCACCAGCCCTGAAGACCGGCGTAAACGATCTTCCCGTAACCGGGAATATCGTACACGCCATCCTTGCCTTCGCTACCATCCCGTTCTTCAGCCTCGCATCGGTATAGTAGGAAATTTAAGTCCACCAAATCTAGCTCTGACATGGCTGTCTTTGACCCCAATGTAACATAGTTGTCAAGGCCAGTAGAGTGTTCTGCGGCCGGTATCCATGTCTCGAACAACGCAATACTCCCGGGTGGGAACTTCTCGCGAACAGTGATGACGGTAGTATCACCTTGCACTTCCATGCGAATGCCCGGAACATCAATCACACGACTTGGAAGGCCCCTAAGACTCGTCTTGTCGTTTTCGACTTCCTTTCTAGCCTCGTCGCTCACATCAACTTCGAGCATCCAGCTTCCTAAATGGCGTGCTTTTGTGCCAGTCAAGCGGACCGAGCTAAATGCCCCATTGCCATTTCCATAGCCAGGATAGGCAGTGTGAGCAATCAAGAAATAGCCCTTTCTTGATTTGGGATGTACCCTATGAACAGTGATGTACTGGTCTTCGTGATGTATATGAGTTTCATCGTAGCCATCCATACCCATCAGAGTATGGATTTGATTCAGCAGCTTTCTTACACCACCAATGCCTCCTTTGCCACCACCGATTTCGATTTCTCTGACCGTTGATGACTCGGAGGTATAGAGTCTAGTCTCGTGGACTAAATCGACCAGCTTAGGATATATCTCATCATATCCCATGACACTTCCCGTAGCGCTGGCGCACATACATGTTAACGCTGCGTTTGGTAGTGTGTCCCGAGCGTCTCTCTTCTGGGCCGGCACTTCATTGTCATGTGTGCAGTCCATGAATAGCGCCTGTACAGGAACAGGCTTGATCGTGCGAACTCTCTCGCGCACCATGATGCCGTTACCCATAGGATTAGGGCTACCGGGGGCACTGCCAAGAGGGCTGCCAGGAGCCCCCTTTGGCGTCTCATCGGGGTCGAAGCTGCCGATCGGTCGCCCGCCATGGCGATGCACTAGCCTACTCATTTCAGCAGTGTTCCACGCTTGCATAGCTTCCCTGATTAAGGAACTGAGCCCGAGTCTTTTTACAAAAACATAGTCCATCTCCTCAGATCCCGTGAACAGCTCTGCCACGATATATAAGTTAGGCCGAACACGACGAGCTTCGTCTAGGATATGCTCGGCAACATGGAGAGGAGTCGAGTGACAGTTGTCGATTCTGAATCCAGCGAAATACTTGGCCAGCATTCGAGCGTACTTGGTCATATAGTCCCAGAGCCATGGACTATCCTCAGGACCGTCTCCGTACCGCAGCTTGACACAATCTCCCCATACAATTACTTCCCTACGCAGATAAAAGCGTGACTGCGGACCTGCATTGTCGACCAATGCATTCCCAGACCAGACCCAGCCATTGTTTACAAGGACCAGATCTTCAGTCTTGAATTTGTCCGAGGCTTGCGATTTATCGAGGCGGGTGAAATAAGATTCGATCAGAGGATTTTCGTTGTCGATAACCCCCAGTTTAGGGCCGTGGTCGTCAAGGCGCACGTATTTTATCCTGTTGAAAAGCTGCTGAAGAATGTCTGCTATCTCCTTGTCGTATTCGTCATAAAAGCGAACGTTAGCAGCATCTAGGACTTGTACAACCTTGGTGCGAATAGCGGACTCATCGGCCTCGCCCCGATATTTCCCGAACAGAACAGCTATTAAGGAAGCCAGAACCTTCGGATCAATGTGACGGCGAAAACGCTCGCCAAGCCTGTCATTCCCTAGCAACCCATTGTCAAGTATGTATTTGGCTTGATCCTTTAGGCTGGCGTCTTTGATATCACCAGTCTCTCCATTAGCGGCCTCCAAAGCACTGAGATTGCCCTCGGCCCAGGCCTGAACAGCCGCATCAGCATCTCTGTCAACATCCAAAGCGTAATATTCCCAGAGGCGAATTTCCGTGATAACGTGCTTCTTTATACCGTCCATGATTTTGACGAGATCGTCCACTGATTTCAACTCGTTTGGATAGCCTAACTCAACAAGCTGGAAACCAAACTTCAACAACTCGGTGTCGAGCAGGTAGGCAGACTCTAGCCATGGTGCTGTGGTCAAGTTGTAGCCAGCTTCTGGGTGCTCCAGTAGCCACTTGCTGTTGTGGGCGGTATGGTTGAGGACTATATCAGTTAGACTGAGCAGAGAGTGGTTTTGCTCCAAGCTGTCGACCATCTGTTGAACGTCTTCTTCTCCACGAGGAAAGCAATCAGGGTCCCACCCCAGCTGATCATACAAGCTATAAGGAGAGTTCGAAGCGCCTCGTATCTGGAGCGGCGTGAAATGTATCATATTGTATCCACGACCGCTGATACCCCGCAGGTGCTTTTCCCAGCTAGATGGATATTTACCCATGAATTTGCTGATGACGGAGAAGACGGACAGCGCAGGCAGAGGTAGGGGTCGCCCGTCAAGCGATAAACGCGGCGCCACATCGATGTAATAGAGCGGCGTTTTTCTTGACGGCGGAGGGGAACTACTGGAGTCTGCAGTGCTGGAGAGCCCCGGGAGCTCAGAATAGGTAGTATAAAATGCGAACGCGCCGGCTTCGTAGATGGGAATGGAAATTTCGATATTTCGATTGAAATCCGGGACGAGCCTAAGTAAATAAAGTTTAGCATTTGAACACGCAACTGAACGTCCTGATTATGGTAGAAGACATACTTGTACTCGGTGAACTGATTTCTGTAGAACTGTGCGCCTCGCTGTGGGATGTTGACCCAGAGACTGCCGTTCCGACATATCGAAGAGGTGCCCTCAATCACAAACCGTATTGTTATTGGGTCATCAGAATCTGGGGCCAAGTAGATGTATTCGCCCTTTACATCGGGAGCGCCGTCATCCTTCAGAGGGAGAAGATAGACTTCGTTGGAGGTGACCATTGAAGGAGCCATTGGCGTGCTGGGTTGCCGTCGCCCGTCGACAAGGGGGCGCAAGAGGGGAGGCAAGATGGGTGCTTGGGCGAGTTAGGCGCACATTCGGGTCGCGAAGCCAGATGTCGTGATATCACGAGATACACAGCTAGACAGTCTATTGAGGTGGTCGCAATTGGGCAAGGAATTTGAGGTGAACTGGCGAGGTGAACTGGCGAAGAGGACTTGTCCAGTCGACAGAGACGATAAACCAAGCGAAGGGTTAGATATCACAAACGGAGAAGTCGGTGTCGCCAGGAACCAAGAGAGCCAAGAGAGCCAACTTCACACGACGGCACGGGAGAGGGCCGGGCGCAAGATACTTAAGGAAGCCGGCTAGACGATTAGAGGAGCGACTAGGTATATCAGGTACGTATATCAGGTACGAGGCGGTAGTGTAAGCAGATACAAGGAGGCTAACAAATCTGACGATATATTCAAAGATGAGTGTATCGTGTATCGATGACTGACACTAACGGCATGCCACCTTGGAAGCACCCCTGACGCTCATGCCGGGGGCCTGGAGCGCTTGGCCGGAGCAGACACAGCGTGGGCCAATGGCAGGGCGTCGGCCGGAAGATAGCATGTGTGCTATTGCAGATTAGCCCGGGGAGACCAAAGCTGCAATCCGCGAAAAGCTGCTCATGCGCAGATGTGGAGGACGGCCGAAGTACGGCGGGTAGGTCTAGGTAGATGGGTACGGTACTTACCTAACCTACTATTTACCAGGTACCTGACTTGCCCGCGTCGTCGTTGGGGAATGAGAAAGCACAATGCCATCATGACAGCGCCTCATGACAGCGCCCCAGCCAATGGTTTTGGCGTATTTTGCCAGCGTGGACAGGCCTGTCGTTGGCGCGGGGCATTCCTTGCATATGCAGATCATGACGTCACTTCCCTTTTCTCTCTCTTTTTTTTCACATTCTTATATGCACATAAACTTAGCGGCCGTCTACTCTCTGCTAACTGGCAGCTATCTAAGTACTTGAGATAGAAACTCAGCCAGGCTAGTCTAGATAATACGTTGGTGCCTGTTCCTAGACATCGTTCGATAAGGCTGAGTGAGCTCCCTCAGCTAAGGTGGGTAGGTAATTTACTAGCTCGTACAAATTTATCTTCTTCCCTATGCATTGTTATTGCCTTGAGTATGTAGTATTCTTTCTTCTGTGTATCACGGAAAGTAAATGATTTTGCGTAGGCATTTCACTTAGTATAAGACATTCATTCAGCTCACACATCGTATTAGTCGGGCTGTTACGTACTACCTCTGAGATAGGTTTTACCATCCCGAATCGGAATGGGAAGCCAACCTGAGCCACGCCGCTTTTAGCCTAAGCCCTATCCTGAGCAGCCCGATATGCACAATTTTCTAATACACATTTCGCCACAATTGCACAAAAGCAAATACCGTTTATTGTAAAACGGATCTTGTATACATTACAAGATGGTCCGTTCAAGTGATCCGTTTAAGCGACTTCCTAGGAAGTCGCTCAAACACAACCGCAAGCCTTCCTCCACCTACGCTAACAACGCCACCCGCATCTCATACACCAATAGCAATGTAAGCGGCCCATCGTTGCCCCCCTCAACTCAGCGTCTTTCAGCTAGCATACATTATAATTTGGTGTCACTAATGCTAGTTAGCTAACCCCGGGATTAGTTAACCCATATTATCGTAAGAACTCACTTCTCGTCATTATCCATACAAGAACTGCTATTATCGGTTAAGCTATAGCCAGCATCCAAAGAATAATAAGCTACAGCCGGCGTATTATCCCGCAAGAGTTATAGTAGAGATTTAGCTGCCTCTTCGAATTCGCTTCTCTCTTCAATCACCGATCCTCCGGGGCAGTTAAAACTCTTATCATCTGAGGTCGTGCTGCCTGAATCCCAGATTTCAAGGCCAGCAGGACTTTATAGTTGTATGTGTTACAATTAGGTTGTTAGCTACTATAGCTTAATTAATACTATAAACTAATATTCCAAGCTAAAGGAAAAGAAGAGAAAGTTAGGCCCAAGGTCTGCAGGCTTTGGTCGCTAGACGTCGAGTCTCACTATTTTCGTCTTATCTCCGTCTAGAGTGCCCATTTGGCTGGCTACGTGCGTCACAGTATGGAAGGCACGGCTAGCTGTAAAAGGTAGCATACTGCGGGCCCCACCCAAGCCCTCCGCTAGAACCCTCCTTTCTACAATATAATCAGTTGGCTGACCGTTTGCTCTCGTTTTAAAACCTACCTATCTTTCATACTATCTAGTACGTACTAATAATACCTACTTCAATTTTTTAAACGTTCTAAAACTGAGAGCGGTATACTTACTGTAAATCTACCGTTAAGCTTACCCCTACAATCCGCCAAGAGGTATCTTTCGTTGAACCTGCATAGTGCTCGACATCTTTCCTTTTCCTCTTCTAAAACGAGAATTACCACGACCCGAGTCACCCATCATCTTCTTTGGCTGACTGTTTACAAGCTATGTTTCGACAGAAGCCATCCGGGTTGGAAGCATTGCTCCACCGCCCACGTCCATCTGTCTTGCAACTCTTCTTACAAAACCCTTGTACCTTTCTATCTAGCAGGCTATATTCCCGGCGGCGTCTAGCTATCGCAGACACACCTCGAGATGATCTCGTGTCCGTGGTATGCATTTCAGACACGCACAATACCCGGTGCTCCATTCCGCGAGGCGATATTCTCATCCACGCCGGTGACCTTACCCAATCAGGCACCTTTGCAGAGCTCCAGGCTGCCATCACATGGTTGAGGCAGAAGCCGCACCCTATCAAAATCGTCATTGCTGGCAATCACGATCTTATACTGGACGTTGACAAGGACGAACAAAGTGGCAATACCCCGGCCATACGTGAGCAGATCGACTGGGGAGACATCTTGTATCTCCAGGACGCCTCGGCAACTATCACGTGCCCAAATGGCCGCCGCCTCAACGTCTTCGGTAGCCCTCGGTCAAGACGTCACGGCAACTGGGCATTTCAATACCCCAGGGAGGCAGATGTCTGGAAGGGCCTGGTGCCCGACAACACCGATATTCTTATTACTCACGGACCCCCACGCGCCCATCTAGATCTGACAACACTCGGTTGCAATTACCTGCTTCGCGAATTATGGCGCGTACATCCTTCCTTGCACGTCTTCGGTCATGTTCATGAGGGGTACGGGCATGAATGGGCGCACTTCGACGAGCTTCAGTACGCCTACGAAAGAGCTATTCTGGATGGTGGTGGTATTTGGAATCTCTTCTGTGTGCTTGGTGCCGTCATCCGCACCCTGTTCCGTTTAACTCCAACCCTTGCTTGCCAGCTGGTGAACGCTAGTATAGTTGGAGGACTACGCGACGACGCCCGCCGTAGGCCTATTAGAATCTACATCTAACGTGCTCCCTTCATATTCTCAGGTCATGGCCGTGCTAGACCTGGGCCAGTACGGCCTCAGACCGGTACGGGTTTGGCCGACAGACTGGTACGATATGCGTACCGGCACGCGTTCAGACCACGAACTACGGAGTAGTACAACATTCGAACCAGTATAGCTGTAAGCGCTGTACTAGTACGGTCTCGGACTACAACGGTACCAGTACGGAGTCCTGAGCTGTACTGGTCCAGCGGCGTACTAGTACAGTTTAAGAGCTGGAACCTTGAACCGTTTAACAGCTAGAACCGTTTTAAGCTTTATTTCTTTCTGCATAAAATAATGCATAAAGGCACAAGGGCAGTTGCACAGTCAGTCACTTGACTCAGAACAGGGTGAGCCGAGCCTGAGCAAAAACGGCGATTGCGCTAAGCCTAATCCATCACTCTCTTGGCATTTGGTAAAATGTAGAACTAGGTAGTGTATGTAAAATGAGGTGGGGCTTCTTCTACCCCCTTGCCAGTGCCACTTTCGCAAAATACGAACCATCGCCGATGGTGTGCATGAGAGTGAGATGATGGAATGTGCACGTGCTCTCAAAGGCTTTACCGCCGCAACAACAGGTAATGTGACCAAATAGAACGGGCGTCGATGCATTTAATGGCCAGGTCCGTATGGTAGGTATAGGCATTTCTTTGAAACACAATAACTATGCAGCTAAAAAGTATAGGTTTGCGGCGCATCGTCCTTGGTCGAACTCGAGTAACGGTGTGGGGGATGGAGCTGTCAACAAGACCACTTTTGGTCCTTTTCCTATCCGTCTGTGAGAAGATTTGGAGCGTAAGAGAGAGGAGAGTAGGTATTGATGCTACCCAGACAAGTAATATAGTATGCTGTTAGTATCTTGTCAAACTGTTATCATCAGCAGCAACGCGTATGTATAAAGTCGTGCCTCGGGAAAAGGGTAGCTCTCGTTGGCTTCGTTAGTATCACGTTCACCTCGGCCCTTCTAAATGCTGGACAGCCCCTATTAAAACTGGAGGGAAGCGAGTCCTCGGCTGAAATGGTTGCGTCTGAGTGGCGTCTACTTTGGCCGAGTTCCAAGGTTGCTTCCACTTATCTAGCACTGAACAAGCGACAAGCACAGCGAGCGCAATTTGGCACCGTTATTTTTCGTTGGATCTAACAGATACTTGGGTACCTGTCGGACTAGCCCTTCCACCCTTGCCCTCGTTGCCCCCCCTTGTCTCACGGCGTACAAATGGCAGGCGGTGAAGGGCTTGTGCCTCTTGTGCGTCATTCCAGGCGAGACTAAAATGGCAGAAACCGGCCAGAGCCGTCCGGGAAGCCTTGGCCTGTCACATGGTCTGAAAACTGCATGGGAAACTCTACTTTCAGCACCCGTACCCGGCATACAGCAGATCGCATATGCTATGTTTTTAAGCCATTCGCTCCCCTGGATCCGATATATATGAAGCTGCGTCTCTGCCCGCCCCGAACATCACTCTGCTCCGCATTTCTGGCGCCGACGTTCCCTACCATCCGACCCTACCAATCCCATTTCCGGCCCTTTTCGACCCAATTGCCCAAGATGACCTCGGGGTTGCTGAGCGTGGGCAGCAATGGGCACGCGGACAAGCGGCACAAGGTGACGGTCATTGGCTCGGGAAACTGGCATGTTACCGCCTCGAGGACCACCCGCGCTGAGACGGGAGCAAGCTAACAGGTCGCGTCGGCAGGGGCTCGACGATAGCCAAGATCGCTGCCGAAAACACCAAGGAGCATCCAGAGCTGTTTGAGGAAGAGGTGCAGATGTGGGTGTACGAGGAAGAGGTCACCCACCAGGGCAAGACGGAAAAGCTCTCCCACATCATCAACACGTGCCACGAGAACATCAAATATCTTCCCAACATCAAGCTCCCGACCAACCTCGTTGCGAACCCCTCCCTCGAAGACGCCGTCCAGGGCTCCTCCATCCTGATCTTCAACCTTCCTCACCAGTTTATCCACAGGATCTGCACCCAGCTGAAGGGGAACATCGTGCCCTACGCCCGCGCCATCTCTTGCATTAAGGGTGTCGACGTCTCGGACGAAGGCGTCTCCCTCTTCTCAGAATGGATCGGTGACGGCCTGGGTATCTACTGTGGTGCCCTCTCCGGCGCCAACCTCGCCTCCGAGATCGCCGAAGAGAAGCTGTCAGAGACAACGATCGCATACGACCCACCACCCATGGATAACTCTCGTAACCCCTCCCGCAACGCGACTCCACGATCCGCCACGCCTGCCCGCGGCGAGCAGCGGGCCACCGCCGCGGAGCTCAGCATAACGCCCCTGGCAGACATGCAGCACAGAGACGCCCGTGGGCGGATCAGCAAGACCCGCCTGACCGCCGTCCCGCCCGAGTACCCGCCGCTGGACCACGACACGTTCAAGGCGCTGTTCCAGCGGCCCTACTTCCTCGTCAGCATGGTCTCGGACGTGGCCGGCACCTCGCTTGGCGGGGCGCTCAAGAACATCGTCGCGCTGGCGGCGGGCTTCGTCGTGGGCAAAGGCTGGGGCAACAACGCCAAGTCGGCCATCATGCGCGTCGGCCTGCTCGAGATGATCAAGTTCGGCAAGGAGTTCTTCGGCGAGACGGTGTCGACGGCCACCTTCACCAAGGAGAGCGCGGGCGTCGCCGACCTCATCACGAGCTGCTCGGGGGGCCGCAACTTCAACGGCGCCCGCCTCGCCGTCGAGCGCGGCGTCTCGGTCCAGGAGGTCGAGCAGCGCGAGCTCAACGGCCAGAAGCTGCAGGGCACCAGCACCGCCGCCGAGGTGCACTCGTTCCTGCAGAAGCGCGGCCTCGAGCACGACTACCCCCTGTTCACGGCGGTGCACGACATCCTGGAGGGCAGGAAGACGGTGGACGACATCCCCGCGATATTGGCCAAGGCGCAGTCATAAAAAAAGAAAAATCATGGACTGGCTGGGGACTACGGTTTTGTTTTGGGGGGGGTTTTGGGGGGACTTTTTTATATATATCTATGTGTGCGAGTCCAAGAGCGAGAATCTAGACATACAAAGCGTACTCCTGCGGGTTGGGATTTTTTCTTAAAAAGGGATACCGACTTTTTATGACTTAAGAGCACCAAACTCACATAATTAAATTTTTAATGCATGCATGCAAACTCTAATTAAGACATACACTCTTGACCGGGCCTCGCATCTCTTACGCTCGCATTTTGCTCTCATGGTGGCATGTTTATCATATAGTTATGTTTTCGGATAAATCTCTTTTCTCTTTTCTTTTTCTTTTTTATTTCTTTTCCGGCTTTATGAGACAGTGACAGTATTCGGATGGTCCGGTTTAACGATATTGTATTTTTGTGTGTGTTTGCAAGGGAGTGAGTGGTCGTCGCCATCCAACACCAAGATCGCGTGATCTTCCTCTTGCCACACACGCCGTATATGTTACAAATCAACACGCCAACGCGAAGAACTTAGACTTAAAACAAAAACAAAACGGGTTTCCACACTTATATCCTACGTACACACACCCCAAAAAGAAAGAAAAAACGCAAACCCCTACCAATCATCTAGCAACCTATTCTTCTCGCCCAGAACCCCGTCATCGCCATCACCGCCCACCGCGCGCCCATTAGACTTGGGCGCGGGCTTAGGCGCGGGCTCGGTGCGCTCGCCGTCGCCGAAGAGCGGGCGGAAGACGGCGTCGTAGGCGGCCCAGAGCAGGTTCATGCAGGCGGTGGTGGCGACGCCGAGCCAGCGCGGGGCGCGCCCGCGGGCGTCGGCCAGCAGGCGGGAGAGGCCCAGCATCAGCAGCAGCGCGGGCAGGGCCAGGAGCAGGAACAGGACGCGGCCGAGGCGCTGCGGCCACGTCGTGGTCGCGTAGGGCGCGAGCGCCGCCAGGTGCCGCTGCCAGTCGTCGGGCAGGGCGTGCTCGCGCGCGCCGTCGCGGATCAGGCCCAGGTACCGCGCCGAGGGCTGCGCGTAGTCGCGCACGGGCCGGCGCACGGGCCGGAGCAGACGGCGGAGCCAGCGGCGCACGCCCTTGCCCTTATCCTTGCCCGGGCGGTCTCCGTCCCTATCCTCGCCGTCGTCGTCGTCATCCCCATCCATGCCCTGGTGGTCCGGATCCTCACCGTCTCCGTCGCCCTCGCCGGGCAGGTCCGGCAGCAGGGGCGCGTAGAGCGTGTGCGCGAGGAAGGGCCGCGGCAGCTCTGGGATCGGCGGCTTCTCCGGGACGTGCAAGGCGGGCGGCAACTCGAGGCACGGCGTCAGCACGTCGCGGTAGCCCTGGCCGCCGCCCTCGGTCTTGATGATGGTGGCGTAGTCCTCGGGCGTCACCTCGTAGACGACGCCGTAGAGGCCCTTGGACCAGCCATTCGACGACGAGGGCGGCGGCGGCGGCGGCGGCGGGGAGGGAGGGGAAGGGGGGAACTGGGGCGGGTGGCCCGGGATGGGCGGGACGGGCGGCCTGGGGATCCTCCGCGGCCGCGTGTTGGCGAAGCACGGCTCGTTGTAGGGGATGCCCGGCAAGTCGAAGCAGAGGTCGAAGGCGGGCGCCGACACGTTGACCTGGCTGAGGGGGCGGATGCCGCGCACGCCGAGGAACGTCTTGGCCGACAGGTTGGAGCCGTAGGCGAGGTAGAGGATCGTCTTGGCCGTCGCCGCGGCCGCCGGGTTGTCGGGCGAGGCGAGCGCCAGGCGCTCGGGCGACGTCTTGGGGACGCTCGAGATGGGCGGGTACGACGAGGGCGCGGGCGCGCGGCGGTACCAGGAGGGAGACTTCCACAGCTGCCGCAGACAGCAGAGTCCCTGCTCGCGCGCCGGCAGCGGGCGCTCGTCGCCCCCCTCCTCGACCTTGGTGTCGGGCTGTTCGCTCATGGCGACGAGATCTGCTTGCTGATTCGAAAACAAGACGGGACTAAACTGGACTCTGTCTATCTAACTCGACGAATAACACGGTCGGAATGAAAGAAAAAGACGGTATCTAAACGCTGGCTACGAATGCAAATCACAATAGCAAGCCGACGAGGTTGTCGCCGCCGCTTTAAATGGCTCGGGCAGCGGACGGATACGACGCCAGTTCGTCCGTCCGTCATCCATCTAACCTGCCTCTTACAAACCCCGGCCTAGTTGTTCAGTAACTGCCCCTAGAGTTAATGCCTGCCTCAGGTAGCGGCGGACTTTCGGTACCTTGCCATGTCCAACTCCACCGAGAAACCGTTTTTGAGGAGGTACCACCTATATTGGCCGCCATCTGTAGTTGAATATCACGTATTAGCGAATATCCACCCCCAGTCAACTCCGACGTGTGCTACCTACCTAGAACACTGGACCACTGGAAGACACCCGCGTTATTCCGTTCCTTATTTACTACCTAATCTTAGAGATAAGTACTACTATTATGATCACTCATCGTGGTTTTCAGGATTCCTTTCTCGCTGATAGCAATTAATCAGCACGTCTGGCAAGGGTCTCTACGGGTTTGCTAATACCTAGTTTCCGGGTTGCCCAGCACCAGGTAGGTACCAACTGGCCACGTCATTTGTAATTAGTAAGGCAACATCGTCTTACAATTCTCTGCCTAGAAGTGGTTTCAGAATGGGTGCGCGGCGAAGAACGTCCACGAGATTAGATGAAACGGGGTTGAGTACCATATTCGACACAGAATTCAAGTCAGTAAGTGATGTACAGGTGTTGTCTTCCAGGTTAGGCATGCCCATCCCGGTCCGGAGACGGGAGAACAGTTAGTCGAAATGTGTCCGAGAAATGAAAATGGACTTCACTGAAACCAAGAATAGGCCGCTCTAACGCATTCTTAATAGTGGTGTAGTCTGTAGTAGAGAAATCAACTTAGCTTTTACATTCTCCAACAAATCTCACTTCGCCAGTAAAACACTCTAACTAATACTCATCAAAGTATGCGGCAGGCGCTGATCCCATAGGGAAGACACCAGGACAGTGTCCAGATCATTACTCCCCACAGTGGGCTCCCCGTCACCTCCATCCTCAACATCGACATCGCCACTACTTTTACAATCACAATCTTCACCCCTCCATCTAAAAACCACTTACTTAACCCGAGCTGAACTGTTGCACATTCCATGCTTGTTTGCTAGAGACCAACACTATGTCTTAAGTCCGGTAAACGCCTCGGTCATTATGTGTATGCGTTATCCTGCATAGTATAGTCAGCCGGCTTTAACGCTATATACGATGACACCACCCAATCAAGTACTCTAGCAGGAGGCTTCGAACGGCGATGATAAGGCGATCAAAAGCAATGAGTCACGTTAGAGAAGGGGATGTGGGCGACATGCCGGACGAACGACCACCGAATGGCACCATAGCGCGGGGCGTAAGGGACTTGCATACGTCCTCACTCTCATCGCACATAACACCAGGTTTTGGTGCAACAGGGGCGCCCCTGATTTATAATACGCATACCGAAACGGCGATAACTCGAAATGTGCGTATCGTCTAGTCTACTGAGCCCGTCCTGTGGCGATGTTATCTATGATACATAAGAGACGACGAAATAGTCCGTTCCCGAAGACCAAAGCAACCGCTCCTAAGCAGATAAGTCTTTGAAGCAAGATACTCGCACACTACATACATCACCATGTCGTTCGATCCGGCCCGCCTCACCAACTGGCCCGCCATCCGGGACTTTGTCCCGACCGCACACCGGGACACGTACCTGTTCATCTCGCCCCTCGCCGCCGACCTGCGCGACAAGTCCGTCCTGGTCACCGGCGCATCGCGGGGCATCGGGCGGGGCATCGCCCTGAGCTTCGCGCGGGCGGGCTGCACCCGCATCGCCGTCGCCGCGCGCACCGGCCTCGACGAACTGGAGGCCGCCATCCTCTCCGCGGCCCGCGAGGCCGGCCGGCCGGCGCCGCACGTCCTGGCCCTCGCCCTCGACGTCACCTCCCCCGCCGGCGTTGCGGCCGCAGCCGCCGCCGTGGCCGACGCCTTCGACGGCGCGCTGGACGTCCTCATCAGCAACGCCGGACGCGCCTCGGCCCTGGTGCCGCTGACCGAGACCGACGTCGGCGACTGGTGGGGGTCGTGGGAGCTGAACATCAAAGCGACCTACCGTAAGTGGAACGCGCAGATGCCACGGGCGGGTACTCGATAGGGAATTCCGGGACTGATTCAAGGGTGTGTATGTAGTGTGCACCCGGGCCTTCCTCCCCTTGCTCCTGAAGAGCACGACGCGCACGCTCGTCGTCGTCTCGAGCGCGGGCGCGCACATGCTCTTCCACAACCTCCTCGGCTACCAGACGGCCAAGACGGCGCTGTGCCGCTTCGCCGAGTTCGTGGCCAAGGAGCACGAGGCCGACGGGCTCGTGGCCCTCGCCGTGCACCCGGGGGACGTCATGACGGACGCCGCGGCCTCGCTCGGGCCCCAGTGGGCCCACCTGTTCAAGGACACGCCCGCGCTGGCGGGCGACTCGCTGGTCTGGCTCGCCGCGGAGCGGAGGGAGTGGCTGAGCGGCCGCTTCATCAGCGTCACCTGGGACATGGAGGAGTTGGAGCAGAAGCGGGAGGAGATTGTGGGCAAGGACTTGCTGAAGCTCAGGTTAACTGTTTAAGCGGCTATAGGCATTCATTCATATCGGTCCCTTTCCGGCCGCGGTGGGCATGCGTAATTGAAGTTTGGGCCTTTTTGAAGTAGTATCTCTTAATGTATTATTGCGATGTTTTAGGCCTATGCAGAGGCAGCCAGGTTCACAAGACATATCTAACAGCTCCCCAGAACAGGAACCGCAGTTCTCGGGATAACTATTTTATCTTGACTGTACGTGTTTCTTCTTAGAGACAATGATATATTCGTTGCCTTGACTAATAGTTTTCAAATTATTAACATTAAAATGTAAATGCAGCCTACGGAACCCTTCAAGTTCCGCCATGCCCGAGTTACGCCGGTACTAGTAGTGTAGTTAGTTATAAGATTACAATTGCATTCCAGTTTAACCTTGCTTTCTTCTCCCCTTCTTCAACCCAAAAAAAAAGAGACTCATTTATCTTTCTTCCCGGCGTTCACGGGCCCGGGCTTCCCCTGGCTACGCTCCCCTCCTTCTTCGTCCCTCCCATCGTCGTCGTCGTCGTCGTCGTCGTCGTCGGCGTGGTTATCGTCGTGGCCCCCCAGCCTCCGCGCCAGGTTCCGGATCTGCTGCGCCGCGGCCTGGCGGCCGCCTGACACTGCCGTCTGGTGGATCTCGCCGAGCTCGTGCGCGAGGTCGTGCGCGAGGTTGGCGACGGACCCGGCGGCCAGGCCCGCGGCGGCGCCGACGCCCTCCTGCGCCGCGCGCCCCGCCCCGGTGACGGTCTCGAGCGCGCGCGCGCGGTGGCCCTCGACGGCTGCGTCCAGCCGCCCGGCGCCGTCCCGCGCGGCCTGCTTGCCCTCGCTGACGGCGGCGCGCGCCTTAGCCCCGCGCTCCCCGGCCTCGCGGTCAAGCCGCGCCTTGTGCCCCTGCACGTCGCGCACCACGTCCTCGCGGAAGTGCTGGATCTCGGCCTCGGCGTCCTTCTCGTGCTGCTGCATGGTGCGCGCGACGCCCTCGGCCCTCTTGGCGAGGCCGGCCGCCAGGCCCTCGAGCTTGCCGTTGGCGCCCCCATTGGCGCCGCCGTGGGCCTCGAACCCTTTCAGCTTGCTGGCGAGGGACTCGAGCTTGGACATGTCGATGCCGCCGATGCGGTTGGCGTCGTCGCCGACACGCCGCTGGTTGGTGACGGACGTGTAGCTGTCGGGCGTGTTGAGCTCGATGTCGGCCTTGAGGTTGTTGTACATCTTCTCGATGGTCTCGACGACCTCGTAGACGTCGAGGTCGTGCCCGCCGGACCGCATAAAGTCGCGCTCGCGCTGCTCGATGAACTCGCGGATCTTCTTCCACTCGTTGCCGTAGTACTTGAGGCGCCCCGGCAGCCCGCTGCCCTTGAGGAAGGTCAGCAGGCCCGCGATGACGGTGTTGATGGCCCCGAAGGCGGTGACGGCGCCCGAGCTCGCGCGCGCGGCCCCCAGCGCCGTCAGCGCCGCGGCGACAACGATCTGCAGGAAGTAGCAGCCGTTGATGACGACGGAGAAGACGCGGAAGCTGTCCTTGGCCTTCTGCTCCGAGTGCACGACGCGCGCGTAGAGGCCGAGGTTGGCGGCCGGCCGCGTTCCTAGCGGGCTGGATATCGTAAAACCGAGGTAGGGCGACGTCTGGATGCCCAGCATCAGGCGGAAGAAGGTCAGGGGGTCCTCCTCCGGGTTGAGGTAGACGGAGCGGTGGCTGTCAGACCCGGGCACGAGGGAGTTGCTGGCGCCGCGGGCCTGGGCCGCGGGGACCTCGGCGGCCGGGGCGAGGGCGGGCTCTGCTGGCGGCCTCACGGCGGCGGCGATGCTCTGCGCGCGCTCCTCGCTCATATGGCCCTCGTGCGGCCGGCGGCGCAGGGCCAGCCGGATGGCGGCTGCGAAGAACGAGGACATGGTGGTGCCGGTGTCGTCGTCGTCGTCGTCGTCCCAGTCCTGCCTGCTAGTACGGCGAACTTGTCTCGCCTTTGACGACAGACAGACGGCGGGGTGTTCGAGACAGCGGAGGAGGAGGAGCGTGATGGTTCCTCCATAGCGCGCACGCGAGGGCCGGACGGTACGCTTTTCTTTTTTACTGAGCAGTGACCTCCTAATTTTCCTCCGCACCGGTTCGCGTGTCTCGTACCGTCCATCGCTCAGCGCCCCTCCCCTCTCTCGCTCTGCCCCCAGAGGTTTCTGGTAGGCGTCCTGCAGGTGTCAATAACGCTACGCATGCGTGGCGTCCTGCTCGCCCAGGCCTGGCCGTTGTTCAGCTCGACGCCAGACCGTGTAGCTTCCCGAAAGGGAGGAGGCGTGTCCCCGAAAGGGGTCTGGTCTCAGCCGCCCATAGGTCACAACCAGTCCTTCGGCAATCACTCCAGGGGGCCCTGAAGTACCGGGGACTAGGACCCCGGGGGACGTCTGACCAATCGTGGGCGTACGGGACGTGCCGCTTGGATAGAGGAGTTCCCGCCTAGACTGAGCACCAGAAACTCCATGTCTGTCGGACCGAAATCTCACATACACAGTATGTACGTGTATAGTCGCGAACCGGCTAGCCGGGGTTGAAAGACCACCAACGGCCTTCGCATGTAACCAGACGTGCCACAAGACATCTGTAAGTAAGAAATAGATAATGTCTTTTTATTGTATAGGCATGATACGGCAGCACTCATTCATTTGTACTGGCTGGTGCGTGATCGTGCTAGACTGGATATGTACCGTATACTATAGTCTATCGGTATCTTGCACATCTTGCCCTCATGCAGCAACGCCGCCCATCCAGTCTAGTCTAGGCAGGCTAAGATTGCTGACCCAGCCGTGGGACGGGATCGACGATTTCAGCTTAGCGCTATGAGGATTCCCCAAATACATATCCCTCCTCTGCGGTGTAACTGCGACCCAGCACTCTACACCCTGCACATACCGGCGACCTGGGAGGTTGTCGATCATAGCGATTTTCGGGGCATCTTTGACAGCTGAGCAAAGATAAAAGATAAAAGACTTCCGAACCGAGATTACTATAGTTACTACTATTCTAGCTACCCAGGTAAATTTTTTACTACATCAATACTTCCTAGGCAGGTTAGATGTATAAGATATCTTCACAGACGACAACCACAGGGTTAAAAGAAGAAAAAAACCTGGATCAACCACAGCTGTGCACAACTCGTATAAGCAGGTAGATAGACACTCGTGGTCGATGATGAAGAAAGGAAGAAACACCCATCCACTAATAAGTTTTGTTCAGTTGGCCGTTCCCGCCAAGAGCGATATGCAGAGCGACATGCAGAATTGCGATATTCTAGGCCGTCGCCCATCTCGCCCGTTGCCTACCAGTCCACCACCTCCCCATGCAACGTTGGGGAAAAGAAAAAGGGTATCAGATGACCGGGCCAATAGGTGGGTAGGTAGTACAACACATGCAACACACTTCACAGGCTTTCTTTCTCCCCGCTTTCTTCCTCGAGAGAAGACGGGGTTTCGACAAACGAGCGGGCGAGAGAGGGTTTTAAACTAGTAGGTATCACATGCGAGCAGAAGCCGTCCACTGTGGCGTCTCACTCGCATTAGAAGTCACGAACCTCCCTTTTTCTTTCCCTTTATGAGAGAAACCTAGGTACAAGGCGACGTCATCAATTCGCTATACTTCTCGTAGCGCGGAATTACTCCCGGAACCATTGGGAGGGTTGTTCTGATCTCGCCGACCCCCCCGCGCTGTATACTGAGAATGGATGGGAAGCCGTTTGCAACGCAGCGCACTACCGTCACGTCTACGTAGACCAAGAGCTGACGGCCTTGAAAGTTAATATTGGGCGGCTCGGCTCCACCTGAAACGAACTCCTCGAACCGTACTGGTATACCTAAGGTAGTTGTAAAAAGTCTCGTGCCTAGAGCCCTGTTCTATCTAGGTAATTTGTCACGTTCCTACCTATCATACCGAGTATACCTCTACCGTGCCGATCACGCTATCACCCTTCGGACCTGTGCGTACGTATTGGCGACTCAGGCAGTTAGATAGGTACGTAGTTAATCCCCAAGAGAACTGTGGTAAGGAGCCCAGTCATGGCGCGTAGCAGTGACACGGGGACACTTGCAACGTGGCCCTCAATACTGGCACGGGCTACAGCCTGCCTAATCAGGTCGCATTTAGGTTCTCCTGTTGGGACACGAAGGCACACATACTCCGTACTTACTGATACGCGTAAAGCGGGCATAGTATACCTGCCTAGAGCAAAGTGGCTGGTACGAGTAGTTGGGCACAGAGAGTGAAGCGTCTGTCGATACTTAGATAGTATAGGCTGGCGTATCCCGTGAAAGGATTGCGTATCTGTAAGAGCTGAGCCTCTTGTGTTAACTAATTCGCCAAAACCCTGGACTACCAAACACTGGTCTCAACATCCATATAGGCTGTTTCAAGGATTCTATGGTTCCATTCTGGGAGGCGTCTTATACCCAGGCAGCTTTGTTGACTGTTTGCACATTCATTCGACAGGGAAGAAAAACGTAGATCAATTATCATTATCATTTCGTCTTTCCCTCGTTTTGACAGCTTGGGTGCAGTAGGTATAACGTACAGCCAATAAATCTTGGCTTTAGTACATAGCCGTTGAGAAAGCATGCGAGCTAAATTGCGTGACTAGTAAAAATCTCATTTCATCTCACCGATACGTTCTAAATCTGAATGAACTCCACGTCCCTCCTAGTTGCAACAAACACCGCTAATATGCAGCAACATTCTTCTTTCCATGACCAAGCGATAAGTGAGGAGAAGAGCAGTAGTCTTTGACGATTCAGGTCACGCCGCGGAGGCATCGAGGACACTCTTGCCTTTCAGCTTAGTCTGTAGGTCGACAGTTATCGGACCGTTCCCCTCTCCCGCCTCGTTGATGTTCTCCTTCTGTTGGGCGAGGAGTGTCTGCAGTCGCAACTCGACTGCCCGCCCATCGGCTAGGCTCATATCGAGTCCATCCAGAAGAGTACCGTAAATGACGTATTCGTCATATTTTCTAGCCCACGTTACCGACTTCTCCAGAGCACAGCGATCAATATTCGGCGTCCACGAAAGGCTATGGGTATGATCCTCGGGGGGGATATTCTCTAATGGCATTAGAGAGCTCTTGAGACGCCTCGGCTTTTTCGGTTTCACTCCACTCTCCTCTGCAGCCATGGACTTCTGTCTGCGTAAGAGGTAGGCCCTTGGGTCACCCGTGGGCAAGGTTGTCGTGATAGGCTCTCGATCTTCCTGAAGAGTCCCACTGTTGTTAAATGTGTTAGTTTGCAATACGCTAAAGGGTTGCCTTTGCCGTGGAGGCTTTCGATGATGCTGCTGACAATGCTGTTGGTGTTCAATTTGACGGACCGTATTGGGGCGTTGGTCACCTTCGATTTGCGATAACTGGTACTGGAGATTCTTCTTGGCTGTTGAAAACATATCTTGGATATTAACATGGCCATCTGCTCCCAGTGTGTTGAGTGGCCCTATAGACCCAGGCTGTGTTGGGGGGATATCGCGTTGTGCACTTCTACGGCAGTGACTCGCTTGAGTCCCACCGAATGATATTTGTGTCTGCTTGAAACCATCTGTCTGTTGTAAATGAGTCGGGCCGATCAGAGAAGCATCTGAGTAATGGGGTTTCTCAACCGAAGGTGGTGTCCATGGGGGCTGCCTCCGACGAGGACGGGGACGGTGGGGATTGGTACGAGAATAATCAGCGGGTGTAATTGGATTTGCCTGTTGTTTCCTTTCTAGAGGGTTCGACATCGGACTGCGGTAAGGGCCCCCAGGAACAGGAGGTTGCTGTGGACGAAGAAGTCTTGCACGCCTCATGTCCGCGTGGCCACTAGGTAGGTCAAGATCTCCCGGTGGTGCCATGATGTGACGAAGTACGGGTGGTTCCGGCGTCAATGGTGATAATGGGGAATACATAGGAGGCCGGGGCGATTTCGGCGGTGGTGCCTCGTTTAGGTGGCTTGACTTTGCAATCATCCAAGGGTTAAGGCGATCATCTAATATATGTGCTTCATGTGTTACTGTTGTTTCTTGGGAACGGGAAGGGTTCACTGCTATCTGGTGCCTTTCTCGATAAATTCGTTCGGAGTGCTCGTTAAGGCCAACTGGCACGTTGACCTTTCCTTGCTCCAGCGCTGAAGTAGTCTCGTTCACCTGTTCAGCCAGAACTCCCGATCGTAAACCTCTAGGGGTTCTCCTTGCATTTATGGGTTTGAACGTGATTGAAGACTGAGTTTCCCGGGATCTTTGATAGCTTGCTGGTTCTCGAACTGCAGCTTCTTGGTCAACAGAGGTCTTAGAACATTGGCTTGATACGTCTGGGGAAATCTCGCTAGAGTTAGTGATCTGAGGAGTACAACCCTGACTATTGGGCTGAGACTCTGACTGATGTAGTAGAGTATGATCCTCGGTCTGTGAAATGGCGATCGGTACGCCACTAATCCGAGTATTTACTTCGCCCGGTGCGACTTGCTGGCATATCGCAACTGAACTATATGTCTCACTGCAAAGACACTTGAAGGCGTCTATGACAACTTGTTCATTTGAGAACAGAACATCGTCTTTGGATGGTTCTATATTGGCGTCATAACTACCGGGACGACAACATATATCGACGCGAATGAAACAGTCACTGGTGTTTCTCATCAACGTAGAATGTCTCAGGTGCTCTAGATAGACGCTCAATAGCCGCTTAGCTATGCCTCGTCCAGCATTGATGGGACGGCCGTCCACAGAGAAAAAGTGTTGCTTTGGCGCTTTCTGAAGATCTACATCCGGGTTTGCGAGGATTGCCTCAAACATGAAGTCGTCGCTTGCACGCTGTGCAGGCCCTTGAGTTGCATGGCCGCCATCTGTACTTGAGGGGCCGCGCCGGAACCTTTTTGCGAGGCATTTAGATGTCACATCTGCCCCAAATAATTGCAGTACCGCTTCCATTGCAGTCGCATTGCGCTTCGGCGAATACGACCACGTTTTGGCTGGTGTCTGTAGAACTTTGAACAATAGTCTAAGCCGTGGTCTTGCCATGGCGTAAGCTCGAAGGAGCGCTTGGATTTTGTCGAGAGTCTTCTTTGCCTCCTTGGCAGCCATCTGCTTGCGTACAGGCTGACGGCCGAACAGCCCAGTGACACTCACGGTTGTCCCTACCGGGGCAGATGCTGGTTTTAGCGTAAGCACACCACCTTCATTAGGTTTCAGTTGAAGGACTGCGGCAACAGGTTCGGTGGAGACCTTGGTGGTGACGGTGACATTGGCCATCGAGTTCACGCCTGCGAGTGCTTCACCCCGGAAGCCGAGGGTCTTCCCGACGATGTCTCTGAGTTCACTGATGTTTCTGAGTTTACTGGTGTGGCCGCGTCTACCAAGTGCGTCGTAGTCATCAGGATGGATGCCAACGCCATCGTCTCGGACCTCGATTCTGGAGATGGTATCGGGAGAGAGGAGTATTTCAACCGAAGTAGCTTGAGCATCAATCGCATTATCTAATAATTCCTTGACCAACAGAACAGGTGTTACGACTATCAGATGGGAGCTTATAAGCCGAGTGGTAGAGTCTGGCAGGCGAGAGATGCAGGAAGACATGATCAGGGGCGAACGATGTTCAAAACTCAAAGAATACAACTAGCATGGCCTTCTAGCATAACGATCAAGATGTAACATAGGTCAATGAGTTCTAGAAGGAGAGGCCGGGCTGTTTAAATATATGGAGCGGAATAGGCGTAACTCGTGGACTTCTGAGAAGGATATATCGTCATGGACAAGGTCATGCTAAGAGGATGGCAGCACAGTGGCAGCTCCTGGGTCACCCAAAAGCAAGAAGGGACCTAACAGCGGACGACAGGAAATGCGTGTAACAGCCCATGCTGTACTCCGTGCTTGCCTTATTTCCCGTCCTCGGCCACCGACCCCACCGGAACGCCATCGTGGTTGCTCAAAACGCTGGTTGGACCCGAAGCTCACACCGGCCGCGAGACGGTAGCACCTGAGTTTCCCACGACCCGAGCTTCTGTCTGAGCCACCGGCCTTGGCCAATAGGCGAACAACGTGACTGGCGCAGCGACGAGATCTCCCAGATCCCTGCCCCCTCCACTGCATCATGGCCCCCCCGCCTTTGGTGCCCCTGGGCTCGTTTCGTTACTGTTGCATGAACTGATCCGGTACCTTAGTAACAGGTATCCGGACGAAATACGGAGTACCTGGTACTACCTAGGTAGGCAGGCTTCCACTCGGAGCTCATAGGTACCATGACTCCATCTTTCGCAGAACAACCTGTTAGTCATATGTTAGCTCCTCCCGTCACACTCGATTCTCAATTCGTGTTTAGCGCATCTAGCTTTCCCCGGTGCATCACCCCACCATCAACCACCTCACCCCTCCACCAACCGAACACCACCAAGCACGTATACGAAATAAGCCCGAAAGCAAAACAAAAAAAAAGGACAAGAAAGGACAAGAAAGGAAAATAAAAGGAAAGGAGAGGAAAGGAGAAAATAAGATACAATATATTAAAATAAAATAAACAGCAGCAAGCAGCAAACATGGCCTCCACCTCCCTCAAAGGCCCCAAGCCCGAGGAGCACGACGGCAGCGCCCTGCGCATCGGCATCGTGCACGCGCGCTGGAACGAGTCCATCATCGCGCCGCTGCTCGACGGCACCAGGGCGCAGCTGTCCCGGTGCGGCGTCAAGGACGCCAACATCGTCGTGCAGTCCGTCCCCGGGTCCTGGGAGCTGCCAATCGCCGTCCAGCGGTACGTTCTTTTTCCGGGCCTCGCCTCGCCTCGCCTCGCTTCCCTCCCCCCCTTCCATGTCATGTGCAGCAGCAGTAGAAGAAGAAGATGAAGAAAGAGAAGAAAAGGCCTAACTCGTACCGCGCGATGGCGGGTAAATCCTCCAGGATGTACACGGCCTCGCAGATCCAGCAGTCCTCGTCGGGCGGCGCCTCGACCGCCGGCGACCTCCTCGGCTCCTCGACGACGGACCTGGCGGCCCTCGAGTCCAACGAGTCCCGCCGGCCCTTCGACGCCATCGTCGCCATCGGCGTCCTCATCAAGGGCGAGACCATGCACTTCGAGTACATCGCCGACGCCGTCTCCCACGGCCTCATGCGCGTCGGCCTCGACCTCGGCGTCCCCGTCGTCTTCGGCGTCCTCACCGTCCTCGACGACGACCAGGCCCGCGCCCGCGCCGGCCTCACCCCCGCCGGCCACAACCACGGCGAGGACTGGGGGCTCGCCGCCGTCGAGCTCGGCGTCAAGCGCGCCGCCTGGGCCCAGGGGAAGATGGAGTGAAAGGCCGCCGCGCCGCGCCGGCGTGCGGGAGCCGGCCGCCCGTGAAACGAACTGGACCACACACACACACACACACACACCTGGTTGCAATAAAAGACCTCTCTGCCGGAATAACTGAACTAGGCATAAATACATCTAGCACAATTTCGGATGTGGATGTTGCCTACGATGAGACACCAAACCTTCAAATCTGGAGACCACTTAGGCATCATTTGGGTGTTATTGTATTGATCTGTCAGTTGAAGTCTCTGTCTATTTAAATAGTAGATACTGGTTCGCAATATGATGCCAAAGTGTATTAGATTAAATGTAGAGGTGTGTAGGCTAGTCTATCGATCCGTCCGCCACACCAAACAGACGACGCCCCCGATGACGGGAGCTGACAACCCCCTTCCTTGACCCCTCAAAGCCCCGGGAGACATGGCAACTCCCGTCACTTTCACGCATGCATACTATACGCCAAATTTCTCTCCAACTATTTCCTCCATACAAACAACCCTTGCCCCTTGCGTAAGGCACATCACTAGAAAACCACACATATACAAGGATCCATCAATATGTCTTATATCCAAGCTCTAATAGGCTTAGTCGAGAAAATTAAGCGGGCTCTCGCTACAGCGTGGTTTCAACGCGATGCTGATGTGTTGGTTGTCATGGCGGTAACATGCTTCCTTTTTTTTTTTCTAACCGGACAATGACCTTGCTGTTGATGAATTGCAAAATTGAAAATGCACATCATTTAGTTAATGAGAGCTCCGATATCTGAGCCAAAGCTCTTTTTGGAACGCCAGAAACTCTTCTTCTGCTCTCTTTTCGCCTTCATGGCCGCCCAGCCCTCGTCGTCATCGTCGTCATCGTCCTTCGTGATAGCTGACACCTTTGTTTCGGCCTGGAGCTTGGAATGAAGAACAGGTGGGGCGGCACCGCTCATGGTGGATGTCCGTCCGGACTTGTCAAAGCCAATACTGGAGACGGGACGGTAGCGACCAGGCAGCCCAATGTTGCTTCGCTCCGAGGGCGCGATAGACGGGGTATACCCTCCGCCATGTTGCACGTGGATCGAAGGGACATAGTTCGGCTGCGGAGCTTGCTGAATCCAAGAAGCCGAGCTCGGCTGGACCATGCTCATGGTCCTCGTTTGTGGTGCTCCCTGTGGCACATCCAAGCTTAGACCGGATGCCATGCCGCCATTCATGGATGCGCCGATGGTTGAGGCTCGAGGTAAATCGCCGCCTATCATTGAATTACGTGACATGTCGCCGCCCATGAACGAGTTGCGCGACATATCGCCATATTGCCCTAGAGACTGCGTTGGCATGTGTCCCATCGGGTGAGGTGGCGCTTGATTATGACCAGCATTCTGTGAAGCCATCATCTGCATGAACTGCATTTGCATCTGCATGAATTGATGCATCTGCTGGTTCATCTGGAGTTGTGCTTGATCGCCAGGTGTTAGCATTGGTGTTTGCATCGTCGGCATGCCCATGGGATACATCATTTGTGCCGGGATTCCATTGACAGGATCAAATCCTTGGTTCATGTGCATTTGGGGCATGCTGTTCTTGACGCTGTCAACGGCAGGACTACCTCTCCTCATGGCCCTGGCCCTCTCCTCGTTGGCAATGACGCCTACCAGGCCACCGGTCGGAAGTGGTCGTGATGGTGCTGGTGCACCCCCTGCAAAAGCAATAGACTCTCGAGGGGGTTGATTAATGAGGCCAGCGCCTAGATAGGGGTCTTGTGGCAGTTTTCTAGCAAAAGGTGGCAGCCGACTGCCTGGTGCGCCTGCTGGCGCGCCATCTCCAGTTGTTGACTGCACACTGGGCGCGACTGAGGGTTGCATGGACGCCCTCAAATTTGGTTGTGAGCCCATAGTGCTGAGACGAGTTGGTGGTCGGTTCTTATTGGGAAAACCATGTGCTGCAAGGATGGCAAGTGGGACCTCTTCGTCTTCTTCAGAGCCATCCTCAGGCGGTGTAGGTGTGTTGCCGTTGTTTGCACCATTCATCATCGGGAGATTTGGGGTACTCAAGGACGTGGACATGGGTGGCCTCGGTGCGGCATTTGGAGTTTCGCCGGTCACTTTCATCATTTGCTGTCGGTACACGGACAAATGCGCCTCTTGTTTCCGTCGCTGCTTTTGAACCTGCTTTGACCTTTCCAATTCATCATCTTCATCGTCTTCATAGTTGATTTCATCATCCTCTCTGTCAGATTCAGCTGAGCCTATATAACCAAGCTTTTCCTCTTTGGCCTTATTTTGACGGTACTTCTCGAATTCCGCCGGAGTCATGACTTTGCTCGGGTTTTGGGGCGAAGTATGTGAGCGGCCACCAATCCGTGGTGCGATCCGTGGAGGCCGGCCAAATGATGAATCAAAGATATTTTCGTTATCATGGTTCGGATCATATCGGGTCGGCTTAGAGTAAGATCCCTTCAAGCCTGCACGTGAATTGGTCTGACTGCTCTGGGCAGGGTTGCCTTCGCTTGTTGATAGGAATCTGGACGCCGCTGATAAATCACTCAACAAGGTTGTATCCTCAGTGTCTTCCTCTGATGCGCGGCGATCTGGTGATCGATCCCTCGATTTTGGCACGGTTGCGGCTGGAGGTGGAGGCGAGGGCCCGCGAGTATTGACAGGAGATGAATACATTTGTGCGGATTCAAGCAATCCGTCGTTCGACTGCTGGCTATTCCAAGATTTAGGCGGCGGCTCTATCGGGGCGGAGTGATCTAGATGGAGAGGAGATGGTTGGTTGGGTCTGCTGTTTGCTACTTCGATTTTTTTCAGAGTGGCAACGCTGGATCGTTTATCAAACTTGGTTAGCATGCCACTGCTCCACTCACCACCCAAATCGAGCTTGAAGTCCGAATCCTCGAGCTTTGGCGGCGTCGCGCTTGTAACTGTCGAAGCCGTTGTAGCTCGGGAACGTCCACTTGGTGTCTGTGGCATTTTGTATTCGGGCATGGGAGGAGTCGGCTCGTCCGAGGGTATTGGGGGGAGAGTATTTTTTTTGTTTCCACCAAATGAGAAAGTTCTACCAGCTTGTTTAAGAAAGCCAGAGCTCTTATGAACAGGCGGAACCGGGGGAACACCAGAAGTGAAGTCATCGATTGGGTGCAACGGCTTCCTGCTACTGGGGTGCCGCCATTCTTCCTGCGGCATATATTCCGCGGAGGAAGGAGTCATCGATGCGTTGCTATGGCGGGATGAATTATCGGATCCTGTCTTGGTCGTATTTGAGCTGCCACTACCACTAGAAAAGATATCAGTCAAATTGCACTACACTAAGGCTGGCTATGATGGTTTCTAATTTGAAACAGAGCTGTGACAAATTGACAATTCCGTCGAACAGTAGGCTGCCCTGGCGATGGGTCGAAAATCGCAGTACACCTAGTTCAGTGACTATACTGCCACAATAGAAAAACAAGACAAGCTGGGCGGGAGGGTATACAGTACGGGTATACTCCAAGGTTATGGGGGGATAAGGATATCACATACCGACTGCTATTCAAGCCGGCGAATAGATTGTCTTCCATTGCCAAGTCATGGGCACTTGTTTTGACAGCAGCAGCACCCACTCTAGACAGCCTCACTGCGCCGTCAAAGTTTTTGACATTGCCAGTGTTAGGTCTTTCGAGCACCCGGAATGAAGACTCAGTCGGGCCATTTTGATCGTCGGCCGCGGTCGATTTCCGCCGGAAGTTGACTGGAAATCTAGGCATATAGAACAGCTCAACTCGAACTGATTAAATTCACCACGAACCCATAAATACAGGGAAGTCGTTGGCGCGAGCGAGAATCGTGCGGAGGCTCGTTCGTGAGGGCCGCCGTGGAATAACAGACAAAGATAGGGGCGAGTACGGAACGGCGAGCCTGTGCCGGAAAATCTCGAGTGCGCCGTCTGGCGTGTAGAAACGAGGAACTAAGCGGGAGACTGCATGCTGAGGGGTTAGCGTCTCCTCTCATGTAAGCGTCCGCGGGCGTGAACGTTACGACAATAGATACAACATCGGGTAGATTTCACACATTCAACGGATGAGGCAACTATGATGTAAAGAGGCGAGATCGCCCATCCACAGATCCCCATGGTCTAAAAGCTGCGTACAAAGAGATACACAAATGGCCGTGTCTCGCAGACGGGGTGATACAGGCGGAGAGGTATGGTACTCGGGGGTTCGGCACCAACAACATATTGGGCACCGCCCAGGGCCCAGAAGAGCAAGGGCCGACACACAAGAAGCTTTCTACTTACATGCCTAGCAGACGGGAATGAGAGCGGGAGCGGTTCGCTAAATCCGGTATATATACGTATGGAGATGGGATGTAGTCCGAGTATCAAACAATGGCTCGGCAAGCACTCGACGTGACAGGCGAACGAAGATGGACCGATTGAATCAAGAGGAACGAGGCGGCTAGCACGTTGTGCGTGGGGAGATATGCTCGTATGGCGACGACAACGGGAGAAGAAACAGCGTCGTTGTTGAGTTGGGCAGAGGCTCGAGGATTGGAACGAGGTCGGCGAGACAACCAGAGAAGGCAGAAAAGGGGGTCGTCGCTTAGCACTAGGGATGGGCTATACTGTGAGTGGAAAATAGTAGAACAAATCTTGATTATATGCTGTATACTGTGGAACGAGGGCAAGGACAGATTAGGCCGGCAGCAGGGAACTAAAACTCGGAAACGCTTGAGGCGGGCTCGACTCGACAACGAGAGATGTGGTTGAGAGGTGCTGAAAGGACAAGCGAGAGGTTGGGAATGAAAGGCGGGTAGAGATTTCGGGGCGGGAAATGGGCGTGCTAGCGAGGCGTTGGTCGACTGACTTTGATGGCGGCTAGGCGAGGTACAGCAGTACCCGGAGCCCAATACGAAGTCCATAGCGGTGCTAAGTACACTACTGGCCGGTAGCTACCACTAGGTTACCTGGGTAGCGCTGTGGCACATCTAGAGTGGAACAGCAGCGCTATGCATAACTGCAGCAGAAAGCTCGGGGCACTGTAAGAAGCCGGATTTCAGCGTCGCCTTACGAGCCGGCACCACCGCTGCATCCATGTGCTACCCACTGTAATACTAGCCTCTGCCACCGCTTACTTGTCCGTTTGCCCCTCAAAGCAGGTGGGCACCGATCCAGTCTTTACGGCTTTACACCGAATCTACAGTTAGTGCTGCCTGTCTGGCTTTGTTGTCACTGTTTTTTTTCTTCCCGCCCAGTTTCTTCCTGGATCTGGGTCGCCTCGCAAATCAAAGCACAGGATGCTAGCACGCGCAGTATTGCCAGCCAATAACGGGCACGGCGCTAGGTGTCCACATGGCCATCGTGCTTGGCCTCTCCTAAGAGGCTCTATTGTTTACTTTCGAGGCGCCAGTCCGGGCCAGGGTAGGTCGAGGCGCAGGATGCCACCTCCACAACTAGGCAGGATTAACCGGCAAATAAGTTGTAACCATGCACGATATAGGTATTTGTTTTAGGCATGGTTCGATGAATCAACCTTCTGCGTCTCTTCACTAGCAGGCGACAATGACCCCAATGACGGGTTCGGCTTCCCTTCTGTTCCTGGCGCGCACAGGAGATGCCGCCCTACATAACCGTGCTCGTACTGTGTCTTGTCTGGCCGATTATGACACCATCTGCCAGCCATGGGTGGTGTAAGTCGCTAGGACAGGGGGGGCTAGCCACCATGTTGGAATCGGCGAAGCATTGCCCAGGCTCCAGGGATTTCGGGGCATCCCACGCAGTTTTGGGCCAAAGCCTGATCGGTGGCGTCCGCGCATACGGGGCTTCGATATGTACGGTCTTCCTCGGCCAATGGCACCATCGTACTTGTTAGTGCACAATAAATAGTGCTTGGCTGGTCGAGGGCCGAACTAACAACCGGACTTTTTCAAAGATTTACCCACGAAGTACGGAGTACCTAGGGTAGGTACTATCTCCGTCTAAGGCCTCCCTCACCAAGCCAATCTACGTTCATTGTTACTAATCGCAGCGGCGTTCTGCTGGACTTGTTTACCGCCTCCGTCTGTCCAGTAGGTACGTGCGTAGTAGTCAACAAGCCGAGGTAACGCCCCTTCGCGTTTTTTGGTCCTTTGTTTCTCCCACAGATCCGGAAGGCCTAGGTAGCTCGCGACCAGTCGTGACTTATCGTCGAATGGGTCGTGATCTGTGCTACAACGTCACGATCTACAGGAGACGGGGAATGTGTCTTACTCGACCCAGCATGCCTGCTGATTCAGCAGCCTTTACGATAGTCCGGATGGTGTTTAATTCGTGGGAAAGGGAAAGGATCCGCGAGCTATACATAGCGATAGTGCAGTGTCTCAATCAAAATTGCTGGGCTTGCCCACCCGGAAAAGAGGATACCGCGAACGTATTATGCATACTAATAGGTACATGACGACAACTGATGGTCAAGGATCACCATTCCATGAAAAAGCGTGGTGGGTCTCTATACTCGAACCGAACGATGGGTATTACAAGTATGCTGTACTACTGTCCGAAGTCTTCTTGCTCCGTGGGTGTGACGACGGAGGAGTATGCGGGTGGTGTCTCCGGAGATGCCTCCCCTATAACGACGATTCGCGATTCTCGGCTCTGGTGGTGACAACGAGCGCGGGCTCTAGCTCTCTCAGATCTGACGTTAACAGCTCCCTACCGTAATCTAGTGCGATGTTGATGCCCTAGAACGCCTTGGAGCTGCGGGCTGTACCCCTGCAAGACAGCATAGGGCCCCAGCGAGATGATTGCACAAAGGAGCGCTGCCATCCGACTGTAAACTCCGGCTAATGTAGGTACGAGTAGTTATGTATTCATATGCTCCTTAAGTTTTATCCGTCCAGTTCTTTGTGCCAGTAAATGTTTTGCGTTTCGCAAGAAGGCCTAATGAGATGGTGCCTAAGCTCCCACGTTCCGGGCTTATAACTTTCGTACAGACGTATGCTTTCGTATCGAGATACTTGGCAGCTGAAAGCTACCCACCTCTTTCTTTTCGCAACCCAAGTCACGGGCCGACGTACACTTCTAAGCATTAGATGATTAGTACAGTTTAGTTATTTTTATTCGTCTTACCCTATGATGCCGCTGGAGGTACATACGAACATATAAAATACGTGGCCGCACCTACATGAACGCCTGCTAAAATCCGATCCAGCCGGGATTTTAAATAGCTACATTTGTGACTTGTCGCATCACGACACTCAAATGCCGACGGATTCTCGCGACCCGGATCCATCATTCAATCGAGTACGTGTACTCCGTACCCATGACACAGTTTGCGATTTGTTCGTGAGATAGCTATAATGCAGTATGCTAGTGAGTTACTTACTGCTCGACTCTAGCATAGCAAATACGGAAAGGGAATAAAAGCCGCAATACCTATTCCACGGCCATCGACTTCAGGTATATAACTTGGTCCTTTTTACGAACCCTGTCAGGGGCTCTCTCTGGTCCGGACTCTCCGGGTTGATTTTCCCAATGCGACAGTAGGTACTACCTACCAAGTTCGTAATACCAAGTACCGTGCCATGTAGTACCTAGTAGGTATACCAGTGTGGCATACCTGATCTAGATATGTACTACTACGGGACCTGTGCAGTACCGGTAGATGGGCTACGTGGGTAGGTACGCAGATAATTGTTAATTCTCCGAATAGATCGACAGCCAGATGGCTGTTTTGTCCCGGAATATACTTGGTATGGTGCATATTTCATTTAACCAAGTACTACATAGTACTTAGAACAAGACGATAGTCGCTAGTTGAGGCGATATGCTTTGTCGATCTCATAATATCAACGAATCAATGCTACTGTTAATACGACCCGACCCGAGCACAATACGCAAACACTGCATGCGGCACAACCTACCTACCTATTTAACTTTACTCCGAAGAAATCAAGGCGTTCCTTGTAGTGGGTATAATTAGGTAGCAGCTTCTGCTGCTTAATATATGCGCAACGTACTTTGGATTTGTTTGACGTCGGGCTTTACTTGGCCAGTTTCAGTACACGCGGCATCATCATGGCTTTCAAACATGGAGACGCGCACGCACTTTCTACTCTTTCTTCATTTTTCATGTCTACGTGATTGACTGCGCGATACCGGATGAGCGGAGAGATACAGTTTTTTAAGCTATGAGTTGGGGCAATGTCTAGGCTGTATAGAGCACAAGTGCCTAGTCTGATCGAAAGTACCGTATTTATTTGGTCCAACCTCAATCCGGCAGCTGGTCTACTGGAGATAGTTACCTAATACAAGGGTTAGGTATATAAAATGCGGTCTGTATGCAAAACAGGTATTGCGGTTACAATGAATGTCAACCGAAACTCGAACGAAAACGCACCATACTACCTACAGGGAGGGAGGACTTGTCGCAGTGCAAACATGCGCTTGCTCTTCCCCCGCCATGGGCTTCCAAGCTAAAATATCCCCCCTCCACAAGTCGACACTTGTGACAGAGAGCGGATTGCTGTGCGCCTGTACTCGGCCTTGCGACTAATACACGAGGTGCCTTTTTGACGCCATCCCTGCTTCCAAACGAGGCTTCCAGCCACAGGCGACCTTTGCGCCATGGCTGATTGAAAGGCGAGAATCAGCTGCCTTGTCTCGGGCAATGGCGTGGTCTACAAGCAGTACGCATTCCAGGGCCCTTTATTTCGCATGCTCGCAGATGCGCCTGAATTTTCAGAGCAAGTCTCGTACTTGAGCCAACATGAACGGCGGCATCGCTGACTACGTATCTACCTAGAGCTTATGAACGCCTGCGCTTCCGGTATCATCGCGGGTACCTTTGTCAAGGTCACAGTCAACAGGAGAGACGCCTAGGTGGCACAGCGCGCAGAGACTGCTCAGCCACCGATTCCTGCCGTCTACTTCAACCCCGTGTGAAGCACGGCTTCCTTGCGGCGGGCGAGAAGGGCCCCCCCAAAAGGCGAAGGAGGCTCGTTTCAGCTACGATACAGCTCTAGCACAGCGGCATATTAGCGGACAAGCCGGACTTGATAGTGCTGGCGGGATGGATGCATGGTTTCGTGGCGTTGCACTTGCTACTTCAAATTCCAAGCGACGCGTGCTGTATCGTGCAGACATTGCGAAATCCGAGAGCGCCGTCGCATAGGATATCCGCCTACTACCCCCACGCTGACACTGGACGCCATAGTTGTGAGCGCTGGCTTCCTTAACTCGGTTTTTGCCGCGGCCGTTGTCTTGATAATAAACCTGCACCCGCATTAAGTGGTATGGTAACGCCCGACGTGGGATAGGTGGCGTTGTTTGCTGATCCTACGTATTTAGGGGTGTGCCATGGCGTGGGAGCGGTATGATGGCCCAGTCTTCCTTGCTTCCCCTTTCTCACAACATTCGACAGCGAGGAGTTGCGGCTCCTGCTTATTCTCGGCCTCTCTCTGGGCCGGCCGCCTTACTTGCATACTTGGAGCCACTGACGCCTTATTTTTTGGGTAAATTCAACGAGCGTACGAGGACAAGGCCGGGAAACTTGAGAATGGGATCACAGGAGTTATTATCCTCTTTGTCGTGGAAGAAGTTGATCGTGGCGCTCCGGTCTTGATAGAGGAAATCCGAATCCAAGACGGAGCAAGTCTCGAAGACCTCGAGCAGAGGATGCATAGATACGAGCATGAGTTGATTGTAAAGGCCGCTGCGCTGCTCGCAGAGAAGATCGTTTCTGCCAAGGCATCTGCAACCAGCTGAGACCGAGGCTACTTTGGTATGTATCCTGAGGGAAGGGGAACGCCCGGATCATCACGAGACCCTGGAACACTGGGGTCACGCTCGGGGTGGAGATGTCGCCGGCATATTACAGCACATTCAGATGTGAAGTTCTTCCGCCACCCGGCGACGCCACACACGATTAAGATGTTGAAATACGCAATTGCCTTTCACGATATCAACGCAACTCAAGTCGGGTATCCGGGAAAGCGAGAGAGGACAAGTCAGAAGGAAACCTACTATCTAGCCCTCCGATCACTTCGAGTAACTATCTGCTTAAAACAATACTCAGCCGAAGTGATCATCGCATTCCCCGCACGAAGTCTCTCACGCCCGAGGACGGAACAAGGGGTCAGGGTGCCATCAGGTCCCATAGATCCAAGCCAAGCTTGCAGATTTCCCCCCCCTGGCTGGACCCTGATGTACGTAAAAGAACAGACAAACTCATGCGGCATTCTTACTACATGATATGATGAACAATTAAGCCCTGACTATACGAACTCCGCATTCGGTAGAATCAGAGCGGTCTTCAGCCGTGATATCCAGGGTAGAAAATCGGCGAGGCAAAGGCAAAGGCTATTTGAACAGTCAACGATTGTCTTTATCAGATAGGTAAGATCTGCTTACGCACCAAGGTTACGTAAAGTATCTACAAACACCTCCGGTAGACAATACATACCTACGCATAGTGTCAGAGCACTTGCGTAATCTAATTGAATCCAATGTAGAGTCTGTCTATCTATCTAACGTGACAGTCTTCATTATTTGTTTGTAGCATGTGGAGAAAATGTATGTAAAAAAGCTCAGACATGAGAGCCCCTTTGCCACTGCCGCGCCGTGCGCCAAGAGGACCGTTTAAGCCGGATTCTGCAAAGATCAGGCCCGTTTTGCGGGGCGAGTCTCGGAATCGATGCCGCTAGTGTTACGGGCAGCTGCACGCAATGACCGAGTTACAGCAGGAGCTGCAACGTTCCCTGGCCAAACACCCAATCACCGTCTTTCAAGGTTTAATACCGCAGCAGCTTGACCGTCTCGACCTGCGCTGAACCAAGTGAACCAAGCTTAATACCGCACGATATACAGAGCACGGAGCAGATCTACGGGGTAATCGATGTCTTAAAGGGCCTTGTCCCCTCGTCGTTCATTCTCCGGGCACCTTTGGACTGTTCTTCGTCACCGATCTTGGGAAGGCTGAGTTTTGGTGAGAGGCTTCGAATTTGTATGACGATCTGTGTCTGGTCAGGATAAGAAGAGGCCGCTCCTATACCACACTGCACCGACACATCTCCGCCACATCGGGGCACAGCGACAGAGTGACAGAGTGACAGAGCGGTAAAATTCACCAACACACCGAAGCCATGTCCGTGGACAGGAAACGCTCGTCGTGGATCCCCAGCTCGCCTCCCACGCGCCGCCGCAGCCAGAGTCCCTTCCGGAGGAGCTCTGTTCTGCGCCAGGATGACCACCATCGCCCCAGCGCCCTCACACAGCTCCTAAGCCGATCTCACCAGTCCGCCCACAACTACGGCAGCTCTTGGCGAGGCGCTGTTCTCGACGATGAAGAGGCACTGCTCGCACACTCGGCCTCCTCCCACTTTGGCGATGCGCTAGAGAACGAACCGCGCCGGTCCCAGGCCGACGAGCGTCGCCTCAGCCAGATCCTGCACAGCGATCCCGTGCGCTCCATGCGTCTGATCGGGAATTCCAATCCGCGGTACAGGTGGGAGCGGTATTGGAAGACGGACGAGCAGCTGAAGGCGCTCAAGAAACCCCTGCGGGAGTACTACGAGCGCACCAACTACCTGGTCCAGCAATATCTGTACATCGACCGCCTGCTCGATAGCAGCCTTCCCCACGACCTGCTCAACGAGTACACCAACCTCCCACACAGCTCCTTCCACCGCATCGAGGTCCCCGAGACCATATCCGAGGAGGCCGCAAGTCTGCCCAAATCTATCACGATCCCGCCCAACAGCATGCGGTCATACGAGGATCTGGCCGCCGCGTATGCGAGTCCGCGACCCGAGTGCCAGAGCGACGACATCATTGACTCTAACGGAAGCAGTTCGCCGCAGAAAGGGGTCTCTGTAAGGAGGGTCAAGCGCACGCCCAAGGACATATATCGGCCCACGGAGACCACGCCGCTTTTCAAGGACGATGAGGATGAAGACCACGGCACGCCGAAACCCGAGATCCCATGGCTCGAGGACGACGACGAGGATCTGGATAGCAGCTCGCCAATCGTCACATTGGCGATATACGTCAACTTCGCCGCGAATCTGTTATTGCTCGGAGGGAAAACAGGCGTCATGGTCTCCGTCTCCTCCATGTCCGTGCTGGCCAGCTTGGTCGACGCGGTCCTCGATTTCCTATCTACTGTCATCGTCTGGATAACCACGGCCCTGATCTCCCGCCAGGACCAATACAAGTATCCCGTCGGCCGCCGGCGGCTCGAGCCACTGGGCGTGCTCGTGTTCTCGGTGATCATGATCACATCCTTCGTGCAGGTGGCGCTGCAGTCGATCGAGCGGCTGGCCTCGTCGAACCACGAGATCATCGAGCTCGGGGTCCCCGCGCTCGTGCTCATGGTCAGCACGGTCGTGATCAAGGGCCTCTGCTGGCTCTGGTGCCGGCTGGTGCGCAACTCGAGCGTGCAGGCCCTGGCCGCCGACGCCATGACCGACGTCATCTTCAACACGGGGTCCATCCTGTTCCCGATCCTCGGCTACTACCTGGGCATCTGGTGGCTTGACGCGCTGGGCGGGCTGCTGCTCTCGCTCGTCGTCATCGGGAACTGGTCCGGCACTTCGCTGCAGCACATCAAGAACCTGGCCGGCTTCTCAGCCACGGCCGACCAGCGCAACGTCCTCCTCTACCTCACCATGCGCTTCGCCAAGACCATCCGCCAGATCCAGGGCATCCAGGCCTACCACGCCGGCGACAAGCTCATCGCCGAGATCGACATCGTCCTCGACGCCTCCACGACGCTGCGCGACTCGCACGACCTCAGCGAGAGCTTGAGCTACGTGCTCGAGTCCGTGCCGATCGTGGACCGCGCGTTCGTGCACACCGACTATGCGAGCTACAACTTCCCCACTCATATGGAGCAGCAGAGCGGATGATGTTGTCAGACATAATCATAACGTCCCCGTCGAACTCCGCTTCCCAGGAGTTGCGGGAGGGGGGGGTTATATCCGGGTCAGTCGTCTAAAAGCTGATTTAACGACAGTCGATAGCCCGTCCCCCAATTCGTAAAATAACAGCGACCGCGTCGTCGCCAGCGTCATTGATGTTTTGTCCCGTATGAGCGAGCGTGTATAGCAAAAGCCCTGTTTAGCCTGTCCAAGACCGAGCCTTTGCCGGGAGCCGCGCCGTATGTGCTCCGGAGTAGCCTGAGAGAAATCCAGCACTTTCCCTCGATGAGTGATGAGTGAGTCCCCGCTGCCGTAGTTATCATCAGCTACCTATCGGCAGTTTCGTCGCTAGTGTTTGTTGAGTAGCCACCCACCTACCTATGTAGAAGATGCGCCGCGGCCACTTTCTTGGATATATATAGTTGCCGCGGATGTGGTTTGTTGGCAACGTGAGACTAGTTACAATAAACAAACTCATATCGTCTGAAATATATAATGTGCTTCACGTCGGGTGGAGTGCCTTCCACTATAGGTCTCAAGTCAACATCGTCATTTCGAGTTGTGAGTGATTTTGCAGGTATTATGATGAAGTCGGTGGTTCAGATGTGGTTTCTTAACCGAAAGAAGGGGGAGATTTTTCTTTTCTCAAATTCGCACTCACCGAGAAGTAGACCTGGAGGGCGCCCTCGAGGCTTTGGATCAGCCCGAAGAAGATGGTGACGAGGAACACGAGGATCGCGACCCAGAAGGTGTACCATTGGACCCCGTTGCGGCGGTCGAACCACCATTGGGACAGGGTCGTGGGCCGAGACTCGTCGAGGGCCTTTTTTGGGTGGGTTAGTGATTTTGCTTGTTTGCTATTTTTTGCTTGTGATTTTTGTCTTTGGGCAGTAAACAGGGGCACCAATTTGAAAAAAAAAAAAAAAAAAAAAAAAAAAACAGAATAACACCACCACCGAATATTCCCGAAGAATCATACGATTCGAAAAGGGTAAAAAAAAGCGGGTACCGATCCGGGAGGGAAAAAGAGTCAACTGACCTGCTTCAGGATGACGAGCCGGTTGTTCCAGTAGTGGAAGTTCTCGAACCGCCGCTCGTGCGTGGCGAGGCTCCCGCACTCGGCCAGCAGGGGGTCCAGGCCGTGGTCCTCGATCTGCGACCCGACCCACGCCTGGGTCCTGTTGTCGTTCTGGGGGAGGAGGAGGGATAGGGTCCTGAGCGTCTCGTCGACGAAACCGGGGGGGAACATCTGTCGCTGGACTCTGAGGCGCTGCCGGTTAGGTCCCGCGGCACGATCGAGGTTAGGGGGGTTGGAGGGGAGGGGGGGGGGGGGGGGGCACACCTCTTCTGGAATTTGAGAAAGGCCACGCAGTCGAAGATCGAGACGGTCTTGTCGTCGTCCACGAGCCGCAGGTGGTCCGCGAGATTCCTCGTCCACTCGATCCGCATGCCGCCGATCTTCCGCAGGTTGAGCGCCGTGAATATCTTGCCGATCTGGGGCTTGTCCGGCTGCAGCCTGGCGCCGGCGCCCAGGCCGAAGTAGTTTTCCGCGAACGCTCGCAGGGTCCCGTCGTTCCAGCGGATGGTGTTCGGCCCGTCGATGCCCAGCGGCGGCTCGCCGATGCTCATCATGAGTAAGAGCCTCGAACATAGATTCAGAGACCCGTCTATCGTGGTGTTGTGAGGGCTGGGTCGCCTAAGTTGCTGCGAGACGTCTTGATGGAGGCTGGCTCGCTCCTTGTCCCGCTGGATGCTGCAAACGATCTCGACCACGTCGGCGTGAGTCGAGACAGAAACGTGTCGGCCCCCGTCCAAGAGGAATTTCTGACATTGCGAAGCATAGTCTGCGCCCTTGTCAACACATAGGCGCGCCAAGATTAGGCCTCATTGCGAAATGAGACTTTACTCACTACGGGGCGGTTAGTTTTGTGTAAAGGATGAGAGATTGACTTGAATTAGTCGTCTCATACATACCAGTTGAAGTAAGAGTGCATGCAGCGCAGATCTTCCTTAGCTGGATTCGCGGGACCCCATAGCTTGAGAAGAAGCTCGTCTCTCGCCGTGAAGTCAATTAGGCCAGTCAAAGGGGTGACTAGTTGCGTGTTTAACGTCATGCTGGACCCTTTAGGAGGTTATCGTATATAGCTAGACACGATTGCTACCGGTAGGATGGTATGAACGCAGCAACCTGAGATTGTTAGGTTTGGATGAGGAGCACCGAGATGCAGGGCTGGCTAGATGAGAGGCCTCAAACTTCCACGGTGGCGCAGTCTTGGATACCAATCTGACATGTCTCATGGCTTGGCCTTCTATAGACTGCGCCCAATGGCGCGATATACGAATATAACTTGGATAAGCTGGAAACGGAAAGGCGGGGAATCTCATGCAGCATACCTATTACTGCAATTGAATTGGAGATCACCGAGCTCTTCGCTGCGCGGACCTACCGACAGCAACGAAATGTATAACGGGTGAGGTCATTCCGAGGAGTGCAAGATGTCGTCTTCATTCACGATGCCGAATCTCCTTCGTGCGCAGACATACCCCTACGCATCTTCTTCGACGGGGGCTTATCGGGGGCTTCTCGTCCGCAAGTACCCCTGTTGGGATGCGAGAGGCCCCGCGAGGGACCTCTTCACCACTGTAATCGCGAGGAAGATCAAGACGTGCCTGGAGCAATGCCTGCCGGAATCGAATTCCTTCGTCGGCTTCTCCCTATTCATGGTTGGCAAGCTACCCGAGAAGACCAAGCCGACCATCATGATCGTCTCGGATGATAAGCCGCGGCGAAAGGCGGCGTTCCGGGTCATCAAATCGGGAAACATCCTGACCACGTACCCGGGCTTCGAGCTGGGGCACTGCGCTGTTGCGGCCGAGTTTGAGGATCTTAGACAACTTGGGTCTGACACCACATCGCCCGTATCTAGCATACAATTGACAGAAATTGACGGAGATGATACCGACGACGAGATTCTCGGCCTGCTGTCGGCCGAGGCATGCGCTTTCGAGCCTCCATGTCCGAACATGGCCACTCGGGTGTATTTTCACACGCCGCTGACTACTCATTCACATAATGTCACTAACGCTACCTGTGGCGGTCTTTTCCGATTCGGTGATCATGTTTACGCTCTCACGATGGCTCATGCCATTCGCCCCATTAGACGTGCAAGCATGAGTCTGGAATCGCATAGCGATTCATCAAGCGAGTCCGACGATTTCGAGATCACAGGCATAGAAGATTGGGACGAAGACGAGGAAGGGGATACCAGGACCTTAACTGCCATCACAAGCCCCGGGAGTAAAACGCCCTCTGAGCTTTCCGACTCCGAGGATAGTCTCCTCAGGCGGTACGACTCGCAGCTATCATCTGAGATAAGCGTCCGGACGCGTGCTGCTACGGGGCAATCCATCCTCTACGAAGAAGACTGCACCGTGCATGGCTATGATGGTGAGGATGAGGACGAGGACGAGACCGAAGACGAGACCGAGGATGCACCCGAAGTTTGTGGGAGGGTTGGATCAATTGTCAGCGTCGATCAAGAGCTCGACATTGCCGTGATTAAAATCTCATCGGACGATTGCTCAATGGATCATTCCCTTGTAGATTCAATTGAGCAACTGACGTTAAAAAACGTGCCACATATGGGCTCGCTGCCTCTGTTTGTTACCATCAATACGACACGCCCTTCAGTAATCAGAGGCCATCTTTCCGAGACGCCCTTCTATACTCGGCTGCCTGGTAGGACCAACTTCCTCGAACTATACAGCCTACAACTAGGAAATCCGGTCCAGCCGGGTGACAGTGGCAGCTGGGCATTTGATGACAATGGAAACCTTGTTGGTTTCGTGGTAGCCGGGAGCTCCAAGACCTCATCATGTCTACTGCTTCCTGTCAAACCCGTTATGCAGTCAGTAACTTCCCTTCTGGCTAGCCGGGAGTCACCCCAGTCGAAATACACAAGCCTGTATTCAAGTTTAGAATCACTACTATCGGCCCCGGGACCCGTGCGTGGTGGTGTACCGGACGAGGATACGATGACTGTTGCAAGCAGCTTGCCGCCCCCGAGTATATTTAGCCATCGCCAAGATCGTGGGACACCATCTACTATAACATACTCTACCACAACAACGCCATATGAACGTAGTTCAACGCTTTGGGCTAGTGCAACATCTGTGACCATTCGAGAAAAATCTTTTCTTGACGACACGGGACCGGCCAGCAGTTTTGTGGGCAAGGGGAATTTCTTGGAAGACCAAGTCGCCCGGCTACGGCGGGAACTCGAGAGGGCCTGGGAAATCATACAAGAGAAAGACAAACGCCTACAGGAATTCATCGTCAGCGGCCTGGGTAGTAACCTGGAATTTTCGGCGGAGGACATCCCGTCATCGCAGCCGAATGATTATATGGTGTCGTCGCAACCGAGTGATTATATCGACTCGCAACCCGACCTTTACCGGGACCCGGCGGACAAACAGGGCCAGATGAGCCCTTCGGAGCAGTCGTTTGCGGCTGGCGATTCCCGATTATCGATGCTCGAGCTGGTCAAATCTCTGAAGACCGAGCTGGACGTCAGCAACAGCGTCACCCGGGAGACGAGGGCGATGTGGCGGGCGCAGGTAGACGCCAACGAAGCGCTCGATCGCGGGAAGAAGGAGCTGAGGAGAGGCATCACGGAAGCCATAAAAGCCATCCACGAGGTCCACGGCGACCAGAAGGTAGGCGATGACAGCGAGGGCCTGTTGAGGATCGCTTCTGACTTGGGTCGCGTTCTTCGTAACGATGACGACCCAGGGCGCACCCCGTCCCCTGTCAAAGTCAAGGCAGAACCGGAGCCGGGCGAAAGTAATCTCGCGAACATCCCGCAGTATTCCCAAGCACAACCGGGACTCTTGAGTCTGATACCCAACCTACCCCCCAGCAGAAGGCTGGGAAGAGGGAGGCGGATCCTGACGCCCAGGGGCCGGCTAAATTCGCCCTCTATGTCCTCTTTGTTATCGAAGACTCAGGGCTCTTCGCTCTTGGAGATTGATAGGAGTATTGATTCGGTACCGGAAGAGGAAGAAGACGATGTAAAGTACGGGGTGCATACTGACATTCGGGAAAAAAAGGATGCCAGAGAAGAGGCGACGTAAGGTGATAAGAAGGCTAGCGACGCACATGCGAGGGGTTTGATCTCTTGATTACCAAAAACCGGCGGGGCAGCAAGGTTTTGTAAACTCAGTCCTTTGTTCGAATCCGAACCTCGTGTTCTCAAAGTAGGTAGGGAGCAGGGTCAGACGGAGCGTGAAAATTGAGTCCATGGCCACAATAAAATTACGATAAACATAACACTCTTGATGCATGCTCGCAGTCTCCAAGTACCCCGTAGCGCTCAATTTTCAGTCCCACAGTATCTAGACGAGTCAATCAATCAATCAAAGTATTACAACATAATGCTGCAATAGATCTGGAACTTTTCGATCTCGCCTTGTGGCTTGCAAGCGCTTACGAACGAAGCAAGGCACTGCAGTGGATGAGCCATCTTAGAAGTATATATGCTCAGGAGCTCCTTGAGGGATGGATAAAAATCTACAACCTATAGAAGAGTAGGACTAGCACGGTAAGTTAAAAAAAAAATAAGAAAAAACTCAAAGCGAAGATGCGAGCGGTGTCACACGTACACCGGTTGAAAGAGCTGAACAGGCCGTGACACTCGATATTACGGGTAGTTGAATACGACCTCAGGCAAGGTAACCAGAGGTCGGAGACCCGAAGCGAGGGTCTTGGACACTGGCCCGAAGAGGAAACACCTAGCGAAGGAAGTGAGGCTAGTTTTTCAGAGTATTAGAACTAAGCCCAACCCCCCTTGCAACGGGCCAGGAGATAGATCGATACAGGTCTCCTTGACTCTATAGTTGGCTATCGCGTGAATAGAAGACCACCCTCCCAAGCCCTCCATACGCCTTCATACGAGAGCCCTTGTTACAGATGGTGCCCGGCATTTCAAGCTGCTCTAGGTCTGTTTTAGGGGCATGTTCATCACCACATCGATGCCACCCAGCGTCGTAAAGGCACGCCCGATTCTTGGTTCCTTACGTTACCAGCAGTCCGGCCTCAGAATCGGATTTCCGTAATTGATCAGACCCAAACGGAAACTCAGTCTTGAACCCAGTTTCCGACTTTCAGCCATCCCGAAGTCGAGCTCGGCGTTCTTGGTCAGACGCGCCGTCGGGCTGAGAGTCTAGGCGTGCCACTTACTACATACTCAAGACCAAGTATTCTAAGCATATCTAGCAGAACCATCAACGAATAAGACGACAATGAAATTGAATGTTAACACAGGACGCTTATAAGGCGCAGTGCAGTCGGTGTTATTAAATGTCTAATAGTTAATGGGCTAGTCGAAGTCTGAAGTGACAGTAAAGGGCGATTTAAATCAAGGCGTGATCAACGCAGCAGATTGAAGTCCGAACAAGGCTATCTATCCTTGTACCCATATATGTATGTAGTAATCCATATTACTGCTCTGCTCTAGTAAGGAATTCCGTTGGTCATCAATTGGAACTGGTCATAGACCATGGTGCTGTAACTTCCAGCGCTCTTCTTGACCAGGAACTTGACAAACTCGGCCGCCTCCCACTCGTTCTTCTCCAAGACGAACCGCTCCTTGAAGTGCTCGACGCTTTCGGGCTTGAAGCACGGCAGGCCGCTCTCCATCATCAGCTGGACGATCTGGCTGAGCTTCTCGGCATAGGGGCGGCAGGCAAGGAAGGCCTTGACGCATAGCTGTTCAAACGACTTGAAAGCTTGGTGCTCTGTGCTTCCTCCCATGACCAAAATCATCTCATTGGTAAGCTTGAACGGCGCGCGCTCGAATTTCACGCCACCGGGAGCGATGTCGAAACAAAAGCCGAAATCGATATGGAGTATATGGCCTGCGTCGTCGATCATGATGTTGCCGTTATGGCGATCTTTGAACTGTAGGAGGAAGGATATAATGCTGTAGGCAGCCATGCTCTTGACGAAATTGTTGCGTGCATGTTGGAAGCGAAGTGAGTCCTCATTCCCATACTTACTGATGAAATAGTCGTAGAGGCCGTTGACTGCTTCACGACCGAGCATGTCTCGGGAAATAGAATTTGGTAGGACATCAATAACGCCACAGCCCGGTGCAGTGGCTGTCACGCGGTACGGGAACACATACACGTCCAGGCCGACATTGTGGAATATACCTCGGAAGGCGGCAATCATCTGCAAAGCTAGGACATCCTGACGGCAGTCGTCGCCAACTTTGAAGATGGCACTTTGCCATACTTCGACTGTTTTCTGGGAGTGTGCTTCACTGTCATCCATTTCTGGACCGGTCTCGTCAAAATCTCCCACAGGGCCGATTGTCTTTTGAATACGAAAGGTAGCCATAAAAGGCGCCTTCGCGTGAGACTGCAATGGTTTGCCGGATTTGCGGTCGATGCCAATAACCACGCCATCAGGGTTACTTGGTAGATAGACGCCTACGGCGACTTGAATTTTGCGGAGTTCTTCTTCAATCTTTTGTTTCTTTTCCGGCTTATCGCGCTTGATCAGTGGTTTCAGTTTTCCGGAGATACTAGTCACTTCATCGAAGAAAGCAAACTCTCTCTCATAGAAGCTTTTATCTTCGCCAGAAAAGCTGTCAACTAGTTTCTTCATCACTGTGTCTAGAGCAGGTTTGATAGCATCAGGCTAACAGACGTTAGCAACGTCAGAATAAAGCATGAGCGAAAGAAACTCACAATAGTAGCATCATCATCTTTGTAAGAGTTGGCCTTCATGTTCCATATGATTTGATGCGCGAACAGTTGAGAGAATTGTGCCGTTTCGATGATGTACCGCTCTACGTATCCTAAAGCATCAAAGCGAAGACTCTGGACAATCTGGGGGACGTAGAAGAAAGTTACGTCAATAGGGTGATACTCCAGAGCTCTCATGGCGTATTGAATAAGGAACGGATGGTTCTTATACGCAGGCAAGAAATAAGTGGTAGCAGTGACAGGATTCACAGGCGTCCAGTACAAGAGATACTAAATCTTGTCAGCGTGGATGATATAATTTCGGACTCCAGCATCCTACCTTAAGCTGAAATCGAACATCTTGAGGAAGCTCGCCGCCAAATAATATGGGTAGTGCATCTGCGTCGCATAGAGCCTTGGTTGGAAAGTTTAACAGTAGCCAACGAACTTCTTGATGCACACTAGGCATGTTAAACCGGCTGACAAGCTCGATAGCTAGTGAAGGACTTTCTGTCCAGGCGACACGTATCAACGGTTTCAAGGTGGCCTGAGGACCGGTTAATGTCATGGAGTAGATCGAGGTGAAAGACTTACCTCTAGCGTAGCTTTACCGTGGCTCGTCATGATTTCCGGCCGTTGCGAATGTCCTTCGTTGAGGGGATGAATCCAAACACTTAACCTTGCTTGTTCGCTCTCCAAGAGGATTTCGAGAAGTGACTCCTTTTGCGTTGGCGACATGAGATTGCTTACAGGACGTGTAGGAGTAATATGCGACACAGCCTTGAGCCCGTTTTTGATATCACTAATCAATTTTACCTCTGTCTTCAGTTGAAGCATATTGCTGCCAAAAGACCACTTTGGCGCATACTTAAACCAGCTCAGGCCAGCAGACAGAATTTTATCTTTCAAGCGCCATTGGGCGGCCGCACCCGCGGTGCCACTCACTCTCAAGACTTTCAGACTGAACAACAGGATCCTGAGACGAATTTCGCGAGCCATGGGGTGAGAAATTGATGATTTCAGAGCGTCCAATGTTAAGTCGAGTAGTCGAAGGAAGATTTTCTGTGTTTCGGGACTACCAAGTCGGGTAGCATTAAAGTGACTATCGAAAAATAGCATCAGCTGGGTGTGGGGAGCCAGCAGGTTATGGACCTGCTGTCTTTGCTTCGCAAGAGCTTCATTATCACTAGGGGCGAATTCTTTTCTCATGAAGAGGGGATCTGGATGCCTGATTTTGAATTGTGTTAGTATACTCGAGATCAGTAACAGAGTTAAGTGTCCCTACATAAAGCTTGGGTTGAACAGGCCCAGTTTCGTTTGCATCGTAATCTCCCACTGTTGGGCAATTTCACTCAGCAACCGGGATTCCATCCTGGGATTTTCGTTTATCACACCAAGCCAAAGGGAGATTCCAAACTTGATGGACTCTTTGCTGAATATGCGGAAAGGGATAGTAACGAGATAATGTGTAATGGCACTTTCGTCTTTCTGGCTGCGACACAACAAAGCAGCAGCACGTCGGAGAATGTCCCTAACATCCTGCAAAGGTATAACTTTCTTCCCGGTCAAACGAGACTCAAAATGGGCAAGAGCGGCAACAGCGTCAGTGTCAGAAGGGGCCGACTTGATGAAGGAATTCCGTCGAACCATTGGCATAACATTGAGCAAATCAGTCCCATGACTGGGTAACGTCTCGCCATACCTATACTCTTGGCGTGTGGTATACTGGGCAATGAAGTCCGAAGCCATATCGATGCTAGTACCGCCAATTCGATCCAATGATGTCAGCCTTTGATCTGTTGCTGGAATAGCAGACCCCATCTCCACCGCAAATGAGCGGCCAAGTGACATGTGGCCGTATGCGCCCTCATCAGTAAACTCAGATAAATACGTTTGAAGCAAGCCTTTTACGTCGGTTGGTGCAAGATTGATGGCGAGAGACACCCAAGACTTGGCTTGCTTGTAAAGATTATTAAGGGTCGCCTTCCTGAACGCGTAGTCATCGGAGAGTTCAAGGGTAACGAGTCCTAGTTTCGATGTGAAAACTGACTGTGGATCATACAACTCTGTTTCCGATTGGAAACAGCCCAGCCACATAAGGGATAAAAGCTCCAAAAGTGCGAACAATGATGACTTTTGGCAGAGCGCGGAAGGAACAGCGTGGATAATTTTATCCGCGCAGTAAAATGCAGCTTGCTGAACTCGCTGAATACGATGACAACAGCCGCAGAGAATAGTTGCGAGTTGAAAAGCCGCGTAGTGTGCAGAAAAAGTTGCGAGCTTCGCATCCAGAGTTTTGTCTAGGTAAGTCTCGATCACAACTGACGCGATGCCTTCCATTACGTGGCGTACATCGTCTTTGCGCATGCTGGGTTCCAGAAAATAGGAGAGCACCTTGGTACAGTCACCTGAGTCGGCTCTTAGGCTTTCAACCAAGTAAGCAGCCTGGAGGAATATCACCTTCCTATAGCTTAAACCTCTAATGTGAGACGCTTTTGAGGGTACAAGGCTGGCCAGTGATTTCTTTTGCTTGGCTTCTCGATCCGATGTATTTGCTCGACGAAGGACGGTGTTGAGTTCAATATCGCTCTCGATCTGCTCTCCGCGTTGTTCTGCAACAAGTGGAGGCGAGTGTATCGCCATGTATCTTAGCTCATTCATATACTTTTTACCCTTTTCGGTCGTAGGAGTGAAACCATGGGCTACGATGTTAAACCATGCATCGCGTATCAGAGCAAAGCCATCATCGTCTTGACTGGACATTTCAGCAGCGAAGTCGTTAGCTGACATTAACGTAGCAAGTGGCTGAAGGAGCTGCGCGATTTCTTGCGCGGCGAATTCGATGTCCGACTCCTTCATGTGATTAGATTGATGGATGTCGCCTTTCGAAATCAAGTCTTCAAGTATGTATTCAAGGTAGATGTCAAACAGGGGAGAATCGCGCTTAATATTCGCTGAGATATAATTCCGGGCTTTCATGACCTGTGCATGGTTAGCTTATTGCATCCAATTACCACACACTCGGATCTTACCGCGTCGAGCAGGACCGTATTATCCTCGCCTACAGCGGCATGGCATATTCTCGAATACAGTCTCAAAAGAGACCGGAATTCCAACTGTCCTGAGTTTAATGACAGAGTACTAGCCCCTACGAGAATGTGCGCATCGACCGCTTGGTTGACCTTCGTCAGTTTTTGCAGTAGCATAGCCTGTGCAAGAGCTGTAATCTTCTCATCCTCACATGATTTGGCGATGCAACATATGGTTTGGATGATGTTAGAGTACACGGCAGTCGTGTCCTCTTCGTTTTGGATTTGCAGAGAAATATCGCTGCCAGTCGATTGCCTTCTATGGTATATATTTGATGGGTCCGTACTATCGCCAGCGGAATCTCCATTGGATCCATTGGGAATACCGTTTTCAGGACTTGGGCTTAGAATGTTACCCATAGTATAAAGTGTAGATATAACGGCATCGTTGGAGAGCTTATGCAAGGTGAAGGCTAGACAGTTTGATGCAATGTCGACGGTATTGGCCGATGGTGCGGTTTGAATTATAAAACGGGGAAGAAGCCGGATAACTGTTGGTGCGTATTCTGGGGAGAACCTCGCCAGAATAGCCATGGTCCGAAGGATAGCAGACGCCAGAGTCTCGTCAGATATCTGATCCGAATCAAGGGTCTCCGCGAGCCAGCTCATGAGATGATCTGGATCCCCCGCGTCCTCATTAAGCATAGAACAATTGAGGAAACTAATGACGGCTGAGGCTCTTACAGCATTCGCTAATTTCTTTTGCGAGGCCGAAGCAAGCTCAAGAAAATCGGCACTAGCTTCAAGACGTTCCATTTGTTCTTGAGCAAGCCCAGCATACATTTCAATAGACTGGAAATCAACGTCCCGGCCGGCAAGAGTAAGAGTCGGTTTTAAGAGACTATCATTGGTCATGAGCAGGTCAAGAACATGATGATGCCTCAAATCCTTCGCATCAACTATCAGCAGGGAGGTCGCGGCAACTAATAGCCACGTGAAACTTCTCTGTACGAGCATCGGACCAAGGGGCCGCCCTCGGCTAGCATAATGGCGTAAGCATCTTTTCCATTCCTTAACGTGGCGATCCGAAGAATGAGAGTTCCGGATAGTGGAGAAAGCGCCATCAATGGCCGTAAGGAAGGAATCCGACAACATATTGTGGATTCGCTGAACCAAGGCTAGTCGACCGCCAATCCGCCAAAAGTCAGCTTGCGCTGAAGCTGCATCTAGGAAGCCCAGGAGAGAGATGGTCAAAGCAGCAGTTCGGATCGCGTCTTCCAGGTTTTGTTCCGAGTCTCCATCAAGTCTAGGCGGCTCTATCGTTTGTATAGATGCTCGCAAGCTAGCCAGGAAGGCCCATATGTTGTCGGACACAGTCTCATGGAGACTCTCATGGTTATTCCCGAGGGACAACAGGGCAGCGGTCAGGCTCGTGGTAAGAGCTTCGTTCGGGGATGGCTCGATTCTGCTGAAGCCGGGCGACGGCACAAAGTTCTGGACATGGGATTCGAGAATGTAGGGGATTAATTGATTCGTAAGCTTCTGGGCGCTTTGGCTGTTCTGAACCATAGGCGCAGTCTTGCAGAGTGCAATGAGGACTTCATATTCACGAATAGTCTGCCAAGGCGTGAGCGATGCTTCAGTGTTGGGATGATGCAGGTCTTTACCATCGGAACTTGACCTAGCGAAGAGGTCGTGCTCTTGGCCGTGCCATTGACGGATTCCCTTCCCCGGTTATGCAACGATGTAGCCCTGCATAGGCGGTCTAAATCGGACCGGTCGAAAGACGTGATCGAGCTTGTGGCCGAGAGTGCTGCAATCTTCTCGAGCGCCTGCTGGCGGATATTGCGCGCCATGCTGGATGATGATTCTATCCAAACAGAGAGCTGAGAAAGCCGCCAACATGGCAGTTGCCAACCTCCTTTATGTTGGCGACCTGCAAACAGCACAAGTGCCGTGACTGCTAGTCGATAGTCGCGAATGCTGAGTTTGAAGTTGATAATGTTGATCACATGCAATGAATTTACCTAAACATCTATATAGGAGAAGGTGGTCTTGTTCCAAAGCTGACGTAGAGCATACGCATAGTCGCATGAATGCGGTTAAATCCATCTTCTAGTTACGTCTTTCGGGAGACTATGCATATACAAGGTTGGCTAATCTGCCGATTAGTCACCGAAGCTACCCCTTGCTCCGCATCAAAGACCCGCTAGCTAGGTAGTGTAGTGGACCTAAGGCACCACTGTAGACACCTGCGCTCATAGGTACCCGTATGCAATGACACCACAAGCACAAGGCTACAAGCTGTACGCGTGCTTCGGAGCTACCTAGAAAGCTACGACATTCATCACTACAACCGTCTCATCCATCAACAACCTCCTTCCGCTTACTTGCGCTCCGCCAACAAACCGCCATCCGCCGCGCGAGAACAGTCAATACAGCCAATTATAGAACGATAGCACGACCGCAAGCGAGATACACCACAACAGTCACCATGGCCATGTTCAGCCAGAACCCAGTCCTCAACGGACCCAGCTATTCGTTTGCTGAAGTTCCCAAAGACAGCGTGGATGGCTTCCGAGAGCATCGCTTCAACCCGTAGGCTAACTTCCCTACATATCACCAACGTATCGGAGAACCTCTGCGACTGACTTGCTCCCTTAACCCCCGCAGATACACCGACAATGGCGGCTCGACACTCGCCATTGCCGGCGCCGACTTCGCCATCGTGGCCGGCGACACCCGCCTGACTGCCGGCTATAGCATCAACACACGGTATGCACCCAAGATATTCAAGATCGGAGGTTCCACATCATCCCAAGACGACGCCAATATCCTGCTGTCGGTGGTGGGCTTCGCAGCGGACGGCGAGGCGTTGAAGGAGCGGCTGGATGCGGTCTGCAAGATGTACCGGTACCGACACGGGAAGCCAATGAGCGTCTCTGCGTGTGCGAAGCGTCTCTCCACGATCCTCTATCAGAAGCGCTTCTTCCCTTACTACGTCCACGCGATCCTCGGCGGTCTCGATGAAGACGGAACCGGCGCTGTATATTCGTACGATCCCGTTGGCAGCTACGAGCGTGAGCAGTGCCGCGCCGGTGGCGCCGCCGCCTCCCTCATCATGCCCTTCCTCGACAACCAAGTCAACTTCAAGAACCAGTATACACCCGGCAGTGGTGTCGGTCATGACTTGAAGGAGCGTGAGCGCGTGCCCCTTCCGCGCAACGAAGTTGAGGTGCTCGTAAAGGATGCGTTTGACTCCGCTGTGGAACGGCATATTGAGGTTGGTGATGGCTTACAGATGATGATAATCACCAAAGACGGAATCGAGGAGAGGCTTCTGCCATTGAAGAGAGATTAAGGGGTCAATTAAAGGTGCATTAGGTGAGCTTAAGCGCAAATGGCAAGACATGTTGTGTGCCAGGCTTGGGTTCTATGATAGCAAACTCCGATCACAGTCAATTATAAGGCAGACTCGGAGTTTTAGAGTACTTCAAGCGTCACTTTTCCAAGAGGTAGAGTTCAGTGAGACTTGGGCCAGAACTTTTGATCAATGTTGGTAGCCGTCTCAACTCGCTGTGATTAAGCCCACAGTGACAGATACGGTGGGCTGAGCCCCGATAAAATGGTACGGCATGACGCCGTCTTCTATGGTTCGATTGTATCTTGCTGGTATCACGCTCCCTTTAGGATGGAGGGCACTGCATAATGAAGGCCACGAGCCCTTGTGCATTGATGCATCCGTACTACAACAGCATAAGATACACACCGTCAAATACATTTTGAAAATGACATCCTACACCTGGTTTCCGTGTGTTAATGGCAGATGTTTCAAGAATAGGAAATCTGCCAGAACGTCCGTGATGCATACCTACCTACCTACCTAAGTCAGTAGGTTCCCTCAATCTACTTGTCTGGGCTTTAACTCACCACAGGCCAAGAGGCAAGTCAGACACTGCGCCCCCCTTAAATTTAACATGACTTATCACACCCGCCTGTATAATCTTGTTCGAGGCCTCCCGGTGAACGCGACGCTGTCTTGTCACACGGGAAAATAATATTATGGCCTACATAGGCGTGGCCTAGATGTCGCCTTGGATGCTCAGCCACATTTCACCGCTCGAGGGAGTGGTTCGCAAGGCTGTTCACAACATTTCTTACGCGCGCCTCTCTTTACCGACATGAACGTAATTTCTTACCGCCTCGTGCGAGGTATGTATGCTATAAGTAGCGACTGTGACAGCCTATGGTGATTGCACAGTCAAGTGCCACAAGGTAGTGTCCAGGGTGTCAACACCTGCAATGCTGAATACAGAGCGCGGGGAAAGTTTCAATTTATATGTTTTTACCAGCGAAATAATGTTTTTGCCACTTCATATGCACATGCCATGGTAGAGGGGGCTGGATTTCTATCCTGGTTCATTAGACCATAGACTGGTCATTACTAACGTCCTGGACTCCAGCTGATATGGGTAAGGTACCTATGTATACCTAGTCTAATAAGCATCCTTGACTACGGAGTTCAGACTCGCGCTTCTTCCTGCAATCACTTTATTAAACGAATTAAAATCTATAGGAGATAGAGCTCAAGTTGTATGCTTTGACAAGAGGTTGTAGTGATGATATTGTAGGTAGGATATCAGAAAGCTGAAAGAATGAGGGAGGCGATTACTAGTGTTGCGTTGTGGAATTCATTTTCTTGGCTATCAGCCATGCTGTCTCACAGCAGCCCAACTATTTTAGGGTGCAGTGTTCCGGCCCCGAAACTGAGTTTGCATGAGAAAATAACGCCCTCAGCCGAAGCACTAGGTTGAGATGGCGGCCTTGGGATCTGGGCGATCCCTCCATCACGTGGCCACGTACATAGTAGCGGTACCTGGATGCTAGGATCCAGTGTCACTAGTAAGGCAACGGTATCTAGCTTGGATACGAGCTCTTGGTACCTGGCAATCAGATTTCGATCTTCGTTGAGAAGGCACTATTAAGCCCGGGTCCTCCATCGAAATTCCGAACATGGACTTGCATCTTTGTAGAAATCAGTTGATTGGGCAAACCACAAACCAATAGGCTACACACAGTTAGGTACTTGTAAGCTTTCGCCGACACAAGCAGGGGTGACAATAAGATCACAATTGCTCTTTGTGGTATCCCTAATGGGCTCTTTTCAGGATAGCAATGGCAATGGTGCCGCTGGGTTAGCTTTGAAGATGAAGAAGAGGACCCGATCCTTTTCCGTCCATGCCCATCTGACCATTGTGCCCATGTGCCTACTTCCAGACTGTATTCCCTCAGCTCAGCCATGGCCATTAGCCCCTGTATGGGCTTACAAAATGTACCAGCGCGGAAAGCTGCTTGGCCCTTGACGTATGGAAATTTCTACACACTGGCAGATCAAGCAGACGATACACAAGGTTCAAATGAAAGGGAACTACCCGAAATTCTGTGGTTTTATCGGGGGTCTCTACAACGAGCTCGTCTGATCGGTGTACTCGTCCTTTAACCTAATTGGTAGTTGACCTGGCCAACCGCCACGTCCCTTGTCATCATCGCCAATAATTTCACGAAGTACCCCGTTACAAGGCGATGGCTTCTAGGCAGCTAGTCGGCAGATAGACTGGCCGGACTCAAGCACGCAATTGGGCATCAACCCTATCCCCCACCAGAATCAGGAATGGTCCAACGGCTCAAACTCCAACAAACATCATAATAATAGGCGCTATAGCTGACAGAAGCTATTAGCATTCCCTCGGAGATTTTGCTCCGAGCACAGGCTGCCCATGAGGACCCAGGGCTCGGTAGTCCTATCTAGGGCCTCGGAGCCATTGCTCAGGTAGGTCCAGGATGAATTTCTCAGAGGTACTGGTAGCCCTGAGGATAGGTTATGTAAGCGATATAAGGCATATATCGACGGGGTGCTGGGTATTTACTTACGTACAAGGTTACTATGTAAGTCGGGTGGTTAACCGTTAACGAGCCATATGTAGCCGTACGATGCTTGGCCCGATGGTACTGTACAGAACGTTGCAAGTTGTGTAAGGAGATGATGAGATAATGACGTGCAAAGAACAGGTAGTGCCTCCTACTACCCGCGAAAGCAGTTAAATGCATACGATACGCACGCAGTCGTACCAACCCATTGCACGTACAAGTATACAAGTATAGAGTGGCGAGGTTATGCCGTCGCCTCGACCGTTTCGGAAGGAGAGTGTCATCATTCATTCACCACAATGTGGCTGTTACCTACTACATAGTAGATCTACCAGCTTCCAAGTGCAACAGACACCCCACCCACCTACGTACTTCTTAAGTATACGTAATGTACCCAAGCATCGGGGCACCTTGTCGCCGTGGTGCCTACAACGTAGGTAGGAGGTATTGTCATCAAGCTGTGCCCACGACCTACTTACTGGTACTGCATCCAGATACGGTGCATTAGTAGTAGGAAGCGACGCCCAATCCCCCACGGCCGAGTTTAGGTACTGAATTAGGTAGTTAGACAGCCAGGTAACGTTAGGTAGTGACCCTGACCGTTCATGGTTCTTTACCGTAAGTACCATGCGGCGGCGCTACCTAAGTAGGTACTAGGGTAGGTAGTAGGCGATAGGTACCATTGCACCCACACATGATGGAGGCCAACCTACCCAGGCACCAACCCTACCTAGTACGTACCCCGGAAGCCCCACCGGAGGGCCCTGAAAGTCAGTTGTGGCACTCCTCCTGCATTGCCAGTGGCTGAACCGCACTTCCGACCTCGACGGTTGACACACACAGGTATACCTACAGTCCCTAACCCTACCAAGTATGCTCCGAAGTAACGCTGTCGAACAGGTGGTTGTCTCCATCAACGTTTCTTCTTCCATCTCGTCATATCAGAGACCGTGTGACGTGCATGAACAGACCACGAATTACTGACAGGCCCGGAGGAAACTCATTTCGCTTGCCCAGCCAGGAGCCCGGTAACCCGGTAACCGTTGGCCATGTACTCACCGACAGCACAAAACAACTGACCGGCGCCATGTACAGCGTAGGTCTGGCACAGGGTCCTTTCGCCCAGCCCCAGACCATGACCACGCGTGCCTTAGGCGTGTCTTCCAGGCAGGGGTCAAAACCAGGTCAATAATGCCCTTGAACGCCGCTGACGCAGAACGAGCCCCATCTCGTCGTCGCAAGCGCAACACTCACCTCCATCGCGTACGCCATGGTACCTACCTACGTACGTACATTACATGCAGATCTATACGGATACTGTATAGCGCCCCTACACTACCGACGCACCCCTACTATGCACGTCCGCAGACTACCCATGCAACAAGCCTGGTAGCGCATCGAATTATCCAGTGTGGGAGCGATCTCGGTCCCTTCCAGCAGGAGCCCTAGCCCGCCCGGCTACCTACAGTCTACTCTACGTAGGTGTACGTGGCAGCGAGCACGGGTTAGACACAGGCACGGGAGGATGGGAAACCGGTGTTTCTCCGATTCCAGATACCCTTGGAAGACCCAGAAATCGATTGCGGCTGTCTCCGCAGCTTCGGTACACTAGACTTATACGTACATATCGCCATGCCTCGCTCTACAGCGCTAGCCTGCCCATGGCCAAATCATGGGAGGACAGACGGCGCTGCTCACCGGCCGCAGCCGATGTCCCGTCTACAAGCGAGATACCTTCCTGAGGTCTCACTTCGGCACCACGTAGCTATTGTTGTTATTCCGTGTTTCTCGCTAGGTACCTTCTTTCGGCATAGCGCCGAGCACGTCTCGCCTTTGATGTCCTTCGTGGAAGCACTTGTCTTGCGTCGAGACGTTTGTTACATTCACAGCGAGACCAGCAACATACAGGGAGCACTACAAGTGTCCGGTGCTCTAATTCCGCTCCGCTCCGGCTAGTGATGGCGGAAGCCTGGATCTTGGATCTTAGATCCAAGTTTCTGCACTGTCGTAGGGCTGGGTTACTGCTAGGTCAAGCTGGGTGGCCGCAAGGGCATTGATGACGAAGACTCACCCGCGCGCGGGACAGATGCTTGTTATCTCCCCAGGGCAGGGTCCGCCACCATATAGACTACAAACTATAGCCTATAGCAGTCGAAATGACTTTACACGACCGGATTTGATCGACCGGCCTTCCTGATAAAAAAGACTTGTCTAGACCGTTTGTGGCTGAGCCGGCACCTATCGGATTGAGGATCCCATCTGTGTGCCCTGAGAGAAAAACAAAGTCATCGGTGTTATTAGATTTGGCTAGGATTGCGTGGGAAACACAAGTACAGGATCCAATGGAACCTCTGACGAACCCCGAAGCGAATAGCTTGTGTACTGCGCTGGTACCTACTTCAAGGGTCTGGTGGCGAAAAACCGGCGCCAACGCCGTGCGGGTGAAGGCAAATCCCATGGCTCCATCCCCGTTTCGCATATTCTCTTGGATAGACCGTCCTTCTCATTGGCTGTTTTTCCTTTGCCCACTTGTTCTCGAAACTACCTTGGATTTCTTCTCTGTTCCTATCAGGTACCGAACCGTTCCTCCTCGTAGCTGGTGTTGGCTAAGGCAGGGCCGGAGTGTTCCTCTCGTCTGCTTTCGCGTGACTGGTTCCTCCTACTGTGCTATTCCAGCGGGACTTGGCTAGACTGCAGTTCCGTACCACTTCCGAGTCCAGGTGCTGGAAAGCGGACTAAACGATTTGGGGTCGCCCACAATGATGCGGCTGTTCCCTGTTTATGTTCCTCGGTTTGTCTCATACTGCCTCTCTTGTGCCCTTGCTGCATAACTGCAAGAGGAAAGGGCAAAGATTGTCGCTACACGAGTGCTTTCTTCTTGACTCCCAACCAGTACTTGCAGTACAAGTACCTCCCCTGGCTGGGGTGGTTAGAAATCACATTGGGCCACATGGTCGACCAAATTAGCCACACGACCTAATATCTAATACTTCCATCAGTATTCCCAAGTGACACAGTTTTCTACCTTGGGTATTCGGCTTGGTAAATTCTACATATTACTGTATCCCGTCGATTCACCAAAGCTTGTACTCTGCCTACTCAGGTAGTATATACGCCGCGTAAGGTACGGAGATGAAACTCTAAAAAAGATCCACCGCTTCTTAGAAAGTTCAGCTCTCCACCGTCAGTTGCTCTGCTCTTGCGTACACTCCGAGGGCCATCGTCGGCTTATCGATATTGTGTATTTCCTCATTTCCCGATCCTTCAACTCTTAATACTACGCTGTGCGCCGTGCGGTGACAGCTTCATCAAGTCCAGAGCGAGGTACGGAGAAAGGAGCTCCCGACGCCCTGCACAAGCCTTTGGAAGTCTCGCTCAATCTAAGTACGTCACAGGGTTCTATCAGCTACTTAGCTTGGTGTCATTTAAATTGGGTAGTGTTTCCTCAAAAAGGGTGCCGGAGCTGCGACTAGCAGTGTAGTATAACCCGTCTAGTGCAAGCCCAGACCGAGAGACAGTCGAACAACGCCCAACTATCATATCTCCAAAGCGGCATCTCAGCGACTTCGACCCCGTTGCAGATCTACCACATTATTAGCTTCGAATTACTATCATCATCTCGTTAATATGGGTGATGTTCCGCCATCTGCGAACTCTGGTGGCGATTGCGCGAGTCCAGAGATGTCTGGAAACCCTCGCCAAGGATTAACGCCAGGTGATGGGTTTACAATCAACACGCAAAGCACCAGTCCCTCGAACACCACTGCCTTCCAAAATCAATATCAGCAGATATACCCCCCAACATCGAACCCATTCTCTGGCCAGCTCGAAATACCTCTCACCCAAGGCTCAACCAGCCAGGGCCCGTACGATATGAGCACTATGACAAGTGCTCTCCCCCCAGTCGGGTACCGACCGGGATATAGCGGCGGGCAACAACCTCAACGATACACACCTTCCGGACCTGCCATGATGCCACAAATGGTTCCGTTCCCAGGCCAGCCGCACATGTCACAACAGTATTACATCCCACAACATCAACAACAATTCCCGCAGTTCTATAGTCCCCACATATCTCCCACTGTTCAACAACATCAGCAGCAACATCAAGTTGGATCTCCGCGGGGTAGTTTGGGCTTAGCATATTACCCAAACTCTGTTATGATGAACCAGTCACAAGCACCGGTTTCTGGATATTACTACCCTCCTACCAACCAGTTCTCGACACAGAACCCCTCGATACACGGTCATTTGGGGCAGCCGCAGTACTTTATGCCAGACGGCCCCTCTGGAAATCTACCAGACCACACACCGTTGCAAGGAAATAATGATACGAGGGCGTCAGGAGGATTTGGGTCAAGTGAGGGTATGGGCCACCGCCAAAATGAAACTGCACTAAATCTAAAGTTAACGTCATATCGCAGACTTGACAGGAAATCGTCCAGGCATTGTTCGCGGTCCGCCACGGAAACCTCGACAAAGCGGTTAGTTTGGCATTCCCCTTCTCTGAAACCAATTAGATTAACTAAGATGGCCTCCAGGGCATGCAATCTGGATCGGAAATCTCCCCCCACAAGCCGACTTAATGAGCTTAGTTCACCACGTTTGCAGGGAGGCAATCGGGCTAGAGTCTCTGTTCCTAATATCCAAGAGTAATTGCGCTTTCGCCAACTTCAGAGACGAAACGAGCTGCGTTGCGGCCCAACTGAAGATTCATGACTCGAAATTTCAGTCAGTCAGGCTTGTAAGTCGCTTACGGAAAAGTACTGTTGAGGGAACATCGGGTCAAACTGCGCCAACAGGTCCAGCCGCCATATCACCAACTTCCCAGACCGTATTCTCCGACCGCTCATCGTCGAAGCCGCATAGTGAATCTGCTACTCCATCGAGCACGCAAGAAGACGGAGTCGGGCTGAAGAATATACCGGTAGTGGATGGAGGTCAACAAAGGGACAAATTTTTCATACTGAAAAGTTTAACTGTGGAGGATCTGGATCTCAGCATGCATAATGGGGTGTGGGCAACACAATCCCATAACGAGGTGGCTCTCAATGAAGCATTCGAGGTAAGCAAGCAGACTCGAGTACGTCGGATGACCATCGTTGGCTCAATAGATTTACAACCAGACTGCCGATAATGTTTACCTCATATTCTCTGCGAATAAATCCGGCGAGTATTTCGGATATGCTAGGATGATCTCCCCTATCGATGACGACCCGGCCGCAGCCATTGAATTTGCACCGAAGGCTCAGACCACGAACGACATGGACGTGCCGAAATCCATACCCACCGAAGCGACCGACACGTGTCCCCGTGGACATATAATCGACGACTCGGCGCGCGGGACAATATTCTGGGAAGTAGAGCGAGATGAGGTGGACGGGGTGTCCGACGCGGGATCTGAGGATTCAGAAAGCGCCAGAAGTACGCATGAGGGAGATGGGGGGTCAAAAGCCTGGGGCAAGCCGTTCAAACTGGAATGGCTGTCGACTACACGCCTGCCATTTTACCGCACACGCGGTCTACGCAACCCATGGAATTCGAATCGCGAAGTGAAGATTGCCCGAGACGGCACGGAACTCGAACCAGCCGTGGGGAGGAAGCTTATTGGCTTATTCAACCGAGTCCACAGCCCGGCTGTTCCGTCTACGATGGCCATGGGAAACATCGCTACCGGATATCTACCTCACTACTAGTAGCCGCAGAGGTTCCCCCCAGCGAGGAGAGAAAAAGGGAAAGAGAAAGAGAGAGAAAAGGGAAGAGAGATTGTGAAAAAGATTTCATTATGCAGATCGCCCTAAGAAAAGTCGTTCTATGTGTCGTTACTCGTCTACGGCTTTTAATTTATTGAATCCGAGTCTTACCGCGAATACCCCTTTCTTGAATATCGCAGCTTTACATTATCCAAAAGCGCAGCTAGTCCTCCCCCACGATATGGCCGAAGGCGGTCTTGCTCTACGAAGAACAGTACTACAATAGAACGAATTGCTTCTCTACCGTGCCTCTGCGTGTATAGCCCAAGAGTCCGCGACGGCGTGGTTTAGTCGATGCCTCGAGGACCCCGTGAAAAGGATGTGGCGAAAGGTGACGGCTGTTTCACGGGAGCGACAAATGCGCATTTGTGGCGAATTCTTGAGGCGGCCGTGACCATTCTCGCCGTCGGTTTCCCTGTCTGATGGGTTAGAGACAGATGTGACAGTAACGCGTCCGGCCAAACGTTCAGAGGAAACGTGGTCTAGAGGCTCGGGTGCTCGTCATTTGAGCATCACGATGCTGTGGCGGCACCGTTTCGAGCCTGCACCCTGCCAGATCCAGCCGTATGGGAGGAAGACTCACGTCATACGCAGCGGTAATCGTACGACGATGACCTCCCACTATAGGCACTATGCTACCCATCGCGGGCTTTTCCACCTGCGCTTACCGCTTGGCCCTGCTGCTTGTGGATGTTCCCGGATGTTTGAAAATATGCGTAGCAAGGGGGGGTGTAGCCGTCAAGGGTCGCCAAGGCCTCGCGATTACGTAGTCGTTCCCATTCCGTGTGTATCTAGACGGCTTTTACGGGACACGTATGTACGTAGGCCCGTGGTAGCGGCATATGACTAGGAACTGCATTGGGGCGTGGTCAAACCGATGAAGTCGTTTGGGATCTGCAGCGCATCCTTGTATTCTCCCCCCCCGTAAATGCGCCCACACCAGCGGGTTTCGGTTGAACTACAGATGACACTAGACATGGAAGTTCCATTCGACAGGATGCAAGATGCGTAGGGCCGATGGCCATTATGACATCATTGGTCCCCTGCCAAGAACTCGAGAGTTGGAGACCGATAAGTCCGATCGGTGGGGACTGTTGTAGATCATCAGCCACACGAGACGGAGCCACTTCTACGCGAAGCCATCACAGCCATCACAGCCACCCTAGACCAAGTTGTGGTTTGGAGCTAGCTTGTGAGTGGGGGACCTTTCCCCCGTATCCCCCCTCCCCCACTGAAGCTTAAGCTGCTTGACTCGGTATAGCTGCTACAGAGGTACTTACCTCCAAGTCGATACTTGCATACTTGTATACATTTGCGTCAAGTACCTACCTCCTAACAAGTAAGTAGGTACCTACCTCGTTTTGGCGCAGATCGTTCGAAGGAGAGATAAACATCTTCAACAAACGGATCTGTCTCTAAATCTCTGTGCATTGTAATTTAATGAGGGAGTCCCTATGTCAACGATTGATTTCAGCAAGCCGTGTCGGTCGCCGTCCTCCGCTGTCAAAGTAGCATTGTGCGCTGCCGGCTCGGTGTTGCGCCCGTCAAACTTACACAAGTTGGAGAAGATTCTGGCGTTTTCCAGCATCATCGCGCAACATCATGACATCAGGGAAAAGCTTATTGCGCTCTCCCACAGCCACGGAAGCGTCTACGGTGTTCTGGCATGCGGCGAAAGTTTCGAAATGGTCAAGTAAGGGATGTGTTTCCTGAATGTAGTAGAAACTACTCGAGTTGGACGGTTTCGTGTATATAAGATCGACAACTGAGTCGTTGATACCGATCCTGTTTCATTCTCCAGATCACAATAAACACAAAGCAACAAGAAAGCGACAGCGCAAAGCACTCAGCTCTCAATTCAAACCAATCCTCTCCTGCACACTCTGCTCGCAGCGAATATCCTAGCCATCTATCCACCGCCAATCCACACACAATGTCCGTCTTCACCCACCACCCCTTCTACACCTACAACAACAACAATGACTTCGGCAACTTCGGTGGCCTGGTCCGCTTCATCGACGACTGGGACAAGCACTTCTCCTCCCAGCAGAAGGGCGGCCAGGACAAGGCGGGCCAGCCGCACCAGGGCCGCCGCGGCGGCGGCAACATGCCCACGTTCACGCCCCGCTTCGACGTCAAGGAGACGGAGCAGAGCTACGAGCTGCACGGCGAGCTGCCGGGCGTCGACAAAAAGAACGTCAACATCGAGTTCAGCGACGCGCAGACCATCGTCATCCGCGGCAACGTCGAGCGCACCTACAGGGAGGGCAACCCGCCCGCCGGCCTGCTCGGCGACGCCTCCTCTATGACCGGGGCCATCGCCAACGAGCCGCACAGCGAGGAGGGTGGCGATGACCAGCACCGCAGGTCCCTCCACGCGACCGTCGAGGACGAGGGCGGCGACGCCGGCAACAAGTCGTTGTCATCGTCGTCGTCGGCCGCCCATGCCGCGGGCGGCGGCGAGTCCGCCCAGCAGCAGCAGCAGCCCAGGGAGAAGTACTGGGTCTACGAGCGCAGCGTCGGCAACTTCACGCGCTCCTTCACCTTCTCCAACCGCGTCGACCACGAGGGCGTCAGCGCCTCGCTGGACAACGGCATCTTGACTGTCGTCGTGCCCAAGGCCAAGAAGCCCGAGACGCGCCGCATCACCGTTCACTAAAAAGAACGAAACCGAAAAACAAAAAGAAAAAACCCAGACCCATCTTACTGCTCTCTCTCTTTCTCTCTCTTTTACACACGTCTTCATTCTATGTCTTGAACTACCTACTATTACTACGGCCGAGCGCGACCAACTCTCGACGTTCATTCGACGACGTCCCCTGTACAAATCTGAAAACGACAATGAGATGAGATGCCTTCCCATTTTGCCCCGATCTCTCACGATTAATCTAATCAAAAAAGACGAGCCACTTTTTCTTGTACCAAGATTCGCTGTTTTGGAGTTATTTGACGGGTTGGACTTCTGTTAAGCGGTCATATTGGCGCAAAGCATTCTGACATGGTCACAATCACATGTACATACTCTCATGACAAATGAAAAGTTTCTCTCCTATCACAATCTATCTCTTGACACTCTGATACTACTTGCGCGTAAAATCTGCAGTGACGATGATGCCTGTGCGGCTAAGTAGGCACGAGTGATTTGCTGATACTATCATGCCACGATCTGAGTAGTATCACGTTGACAATGTTGGTGTCAAAGTAATACGTTGTATTCCCATTGATGATGTAGAAAACTACTGTATGATCTACCTATGAGATGAAGCTCTCCTTATACACACTTCACAGTGTGTGTGTATGTGGATCGTTGGATCGTTACTAATCTCCCTTTCTGACAGTTGGTTGCATTCTTTAGTGCCCACCGAACACGAGATACTATAGCAGTTGCATCAGTAGGGGCCCTTATTTTGCCATGGGACAAGGTAGTGACGGTCTCTATTGTCCGAGGTCGCGGTCTTCGAGATGCATATGCTCCTTTTCTTTTCTTTTTCCTTTTTTTTTTTTTTTTTTTCCTTTTCAGACGAATGAGTATTCTGCAACAGCCGAGGTGAGTAATTTTCCCCGACACCCGATATCTGCACCGTCCTTCTCTTCAAAGAGTGCCGAGACTGTGCGCGAGTTGCTCGAGTAGTAGTCTTCCTGGTGCATCAAGTACCTGGCCGAATCCGGACCCAGTGTCGTGTAGCTTTGGCGGCAGCGCCGGGCGGAATGCATCATAAATGAAGCATCACCCTAACATCAATACCGCGCCTTTTATCCTCTTCGAAGAGCCGCACAAGTTGTGTGCGCATGTCTTGGGCATCAAGCAACGCGGGGTAAATCGGGTCGAAGTCATCCCCGGGGCCCTGGACCTCTATAACTATGTCCTTCATGTCCTTGATGGTACCCAAATGATGGCCTATCTTGAAACTCAGTGACACGCTTTCCCCCAGCTCCGAATCCGAAAGGTGCACAAGTAACCACACGCTTCGAAGGCTCTTGAGCTGTGAGAAAGCCCGACGATCAAGCTCACAGAGGGAGTCGCCCTGAAACACGTACATGGCTAGGCGTCGAATGCCCTGTGGCCACGCATCGTGTTGTATGTCTTTTGGCGCCTCTGAGCCAATGTTGTTGAAGAGAAATCGGAGTTTGCCCGGCAGTCGATGGGTGGAATGGACAATGAACGTGTCTCTCTCAAAAGAAACCCATGTATCCCGCGATCCTCTCCGAGGCTTGAAGTGTAGATCTCGGGTGCCGGCGCCGTTCCAGTAGCGCAAGAGGCATTGAGCGGGAATATTAAGAGGCATAGAAAATCTTTTGATTCTGTTTGTGAAAGTAATCTTGCACTCGAAAGGATCCAGTGGCAATCCATTGTCGATGGTCGGATTTGCTGTCTGGGCCGTTGTGTGGACCGTTTTACGACTGGTCATGTTGACTGCGCTATAATAGCGACCCTCGGGAGCGAGAAAGAGATAATGGTAGAATACAGGCCGATTTTCTCGCCAGAAGTCCCATATAATGAGTTGCAACTCGGTCGGTAGTGCTGTGAAGAGATGAAACTTGTCGAGTCTCCCATTGTGCTCTTTTGACCTCATCTTGACAGTGCGAGTAGGACAGGATGTATGTTTGGCGAAATATTTGGATGAAAGAGATGAAAAGGAAGCCCTGGTAGAGTTGCAATTAGGACGAGGTTGAGAGGAGGATTCTTAAGGGGCACCGGTTGGAAAGAGAAGGTGACTTCAAGGAATCGAAAGAAGAAGGAATGGCGCTCGCTCAGGTTTTAATAGAAGCAGGCCACTCATTGAATTGTAAGTTACCCAGGAACGAAGCATCCTCGGCAGCCTGACTTGCAACTTAGGGGAGTTGGCGCGTTCTTGCCTTGGGATAAGTCGTCTTGCGCCTGCAGTAACGCCTTCTTTGCCCTCGTGTACTTGAAGTTGCGGCTTTCCAGTTCATGAGGTCTTACTTGAGTAGGTACTTAAATGACCCAGGCTTCTTGGAAGGTGTTCATGGACGCGACACTAACTAAGGGACGAACCTATCGGCGCAATCGCCTTAGCTTGGTGCTCGACTCTGATGCGCTGGAAATGGTTGCGCAGAACCAGGGGAAAGAAGGCAGCCCATGGCGAGGTGCAGGTATATGAGCGTGTATTGATCAGTTAATCTACTTCAGAGAGAGGTGGGAAAGCCTTCTATATATACACGACGGGTGCTTGTGCCCCTGAGTCTCGTACAGTACTTGGAGTGTCTCCTTGATATGTTCGACAGCCCACATATTTATACCCACTTATACAACATGGGGTCCTACTGAGAAATAGAAAATCTTCACGCGGATTACGAGGCGATTCCACCGCTTAGCACGAACAACCGTGCATGGTTCGCACACAGCAGGAAATGGACAAAAATGATAGCAATGGGCGTCCCGGCAGAGCTAATAGACAAGGGCCACCGCCAAGGTGACGATATCTTCAAAGTCTTTATCACAGCTCAATCCACTTCTTCCGCGTCGTTGAAGCTACGCGGTGCTTGGGACATAAGCTAAGCGGCATGTAAGTAGCTAGGGCGGCGAGACAGAAGGTTGTTTATTGTCACGGAAACATGACGCCGTTATTACCGTGTCGGTAATAACGACCATACGCGTAAATGGCCCTCGGGTTTTGAACTGAGAGGAGCACTAGGGTGGCAAGGCCCTTTGGGTGCAATAAAATCGAGAAGGCAACGGGCAATACCCTGGACTGGGCAGCATACATCCACGTCGGACCGTGATGGATAAGTGTATAATTCTCTGTTATGAAAACGATGTTACGCATTGTTCTGGTTTGCAATTAGTTTGCTTTCATTGTCATCCTGGAAACGCGGAATGGGACTTTTTCTAGCAGTTTATCTCAACTACCCTTCACATCTCTCCATGTAATATCTTTATTTGAAAAAAATAAAGGGGTTCCGATCTCATTGGAGTTAGGGAACGTGTCTGATGCGTGTAGTAAAGGGGAGGAGGATGACCCCCTTTTCGGCTAGCTTTCGTCGTGGGCCGAGGGAAAGCCCAGGTAGGTATTTGAAATCAAGAGCTGACTGCGAATTCACGTGCGTCTAACTACCTAGGTGAGAACTACATAACTAAATTGCTAGTTGTTTCTACGCTTAATTAGTCAATAAATAAGGGAGGCGGGCGGAATGCAACCGCGATCGAATTCGCATCGTGTGTACACCTGTGCATGTAAATGTTGTAGTCATGATAGGGGCCATAACCCCTGTAAAGCAAGTCAAATGCGATAGCTATTGTATCAACCGGGCTTGGGCAACGCCTGTTGATCTCCCGAGGCTTCACTACGTAATGCTCTAAATCCTTTTTCTCGGGTCATATTCAGATAACATCTTGCTCTGTTAGAGTTCAGCGATTAACGAGTGAATGTATTGCTACTGGGTCCCTTTGGCCTATCATAACTACTCTGTTGTGTAATCCAATACCTTGTAATCATACTGTTTGTTGCCTATTGCCATGCTTGTGCCCTCAAGCGCATGTCAAATTGAATTTAGGGGTCGCGCTAGAACTAGGCGTCAGGGCGAAGCTGAGATCTGACTTTGTCGTAGCCCCGTCCACGAGGGTATACCAGAAAGTGTGACGCTTCCTAAAGAGTGAACAACCGACCGTTTCCCAGTACGCCTTTGCGTTGTCGACTGAGGGAACAGCATCCCGTCGGGTAGGGCCAGCTGCGCTCGCAAATGAGTGTTAGTGACGGGGTGCCACCCGCATTGAAGAAGTAAGACAGAGGTTGAAACCCAGGGGCACAACTCACAATCAGGCCATCCTGTCTCCGTGATCCATACGGCCTTGCCTTGAGCTGCTCCCTCGGTCGCATGCACGGCTGACCAGAAGTTGTCCGATGCCTTCTCGATCGCGTTGGGCCTCGCGTCCTCAAAGTAAGGAAACGAGTTGTGGCCCAGGAAGTCCACCGCCTGCACGACCACCGCGCTCTCGGGTAGTACCCATGCGGTCCTATCATATTCGGCCAGTTAGTAATAATGAGACAAGTCTTATAATGGCACGATGGTATTTAGAGTCGGCCTCTCCCGGTCGCGAGGGTGTCTCTCTTGAACCTAGATGGAACTGTTGTCAAAGACGGTATGCGAGACTCACCAAGTATCCACGTGGGTGATTGGTATGTGCGCAAGTGGTGTGCCTTTGAACCAATCCCGGGCCCATCCAATGTACCCAGCGATGTCGCTGGCCGTCGCACCTTGTCCGGCATTGTTGGCGACACCCTGCGGAGAACTCCGATACAGGTCTTCGGATCCGATACTGATGCCCACCACACGATCCGTAAAGGCAGTCCCCAACGTTTTGGCGGCGGTGATGAGAGCCGTAAGCTCGTTCTGGAATATGGAGCGGCCTGCGCTAGCCCATAGCCCTACCAGAATCATGGTATCAGTATCAATGGCTGCTCGGTACGCCTCGATTGGGTCAGTCGAAGTCCCGCATTGAATCGAGGTGTAAAGCCTTGCGGCGTTGAAGCCCGATGTTCCAGGGAGGGCCTTCGCTCTCTCGAAAAGCTGCTTGAAGCCGTCGTACCCTTGGCATGAACCGCCGTTGCTAGTTGAGCCGTAGTTGAAGCCTCGAAGGGTTTGGGCAATAGACAAGCCACATAGTACTCCCAGGGCAATAGCAAGAAACTGATTCTTCATCATAATGCTTATTGTGATAACCGGCTGGATTTTTTAGAGATATGTGCCTTAGTGTCGTGTGATTGTAATATAAGACGACAAGAAAGCAATGAATCAAGTAGAGAAGAACGAGAGATGAGGTTGGGGCTCGAGCAACGAGCTTTCAAGAACGTAACAAGCGGCGTTCTTGCATATAAGTCATCCCCCCCAGTCGATCTCTCCTGATTATAAATGCTTGATGTCAGTATGCTTCTTCAGGGGAAGGAGTGCTGCTGTATGGAGGAGCTTAGGCCTGTTCTGACTTCCGTGTTTCGCTAACGCGTGGCCCTTGGGGGCCGTCATGAGGGAGAACATGCAAGTACTACTTCATTCCTTCTTCACAAGAGTCAGTTTCTCAATTCATTTCGCAATCTCACCTACCTAGTTTCAAGTCACGAACCTGGCTGTGGCATACTGGCTACCTATGGAACACTGAGCTTCCGACCGGTTTCAATACTGTAATGAGAGGTAGCTAGGTATGCAAGGCGCACCTGTCGCACTTAGATGGCACGTACACGTTGTGTACTACCTAAAATGTTGATACAATCGATGAAAATGGTTTAAGTATTAGGTATTCTCGGTCTCACCCTCGTACCTATATGGGTTCTTAGAGACGTCCCTTCCAACCCCCTAAGCCAGCCCAGCTGGCTCTTGCACGACTGGGGATCTATGCGATCCCCAATAAATCTATATATAGTACAATAAATAAAAATTCAGATATAAATTGCTGAGCAGTCCGCCTCTGAAGGCTGCTTCACGGGTCAAAACTGCCCCGCCGACTCTCAAGGGGACTGACCGTCATGGGGCTTACCCGACCCTCTGTACTATTCGGGCTAACGGGTGACACGAGGCTATTGGCCTCTCCCTGCCCCCTATCCCTCGGTATGCTCAGCGCTGACACGAAGCTGGCGCGTTTATTGCCTTGTGTACCACCCAACGGGGATGTAGGGCACACAGGCTCACGGTCATCGGTAAGATTGGAGCTCCTGCCCCCCGTATTGTAAAAAGTCCCGCCGACTCCGTTCAGCGTCCACTCAAGCTCCCTCCCAAATGCCGTGTCGATAGTCGGTGTTGGTATGAAGCTAACACGGGGGTCTCGTGATTCAGTGCCCGTCGACATCAGCGGTGGCGTCGAGCAAGGCTCAGATATGGGCGTCGACGCTCGCAAAAGCGCCCCACCGGACCCTAAGTGGTACGACGATGGTTGCGGTGGACGCTCACTCAGGCTAGCTCGCTTTTCCAAGTCCAAGATGGGATGCGAAGACAAGGGGTATCGGGGACTTATGGGAGGAGCTCCGGCGCCGAGTGGCCAGTTTTGACGCCGAAATAGACTGGATACCGATCGGCGTTTACTCACCAGCGAGGGGGAGGGGGATACCGGGGTCTGCTGCTCGTGGATGGTAGAGAGAGAGGATTGCCGCTCAATCGGCCTCTTGCTGCCGAAGTCTACATCCCCCGTGGACTCGATGGGCGCGTCGTTTACGCAAATGCTGATGCGTGATGTCTGGCGCTGTTGTCTTCGCTTCTTGATGATATAGAATAAAATACCCAAAATGGCTAGAAGTACAAATACGGCACCACCAACCGCGGCGGCGGCAATGGTGCCAGGCGAAACGGGCTTCGATGACGATGAACCGCCGCTTGCCGAAGGCTCCACGGTCGGGATGCTGGATATGCTATCTGTAGTTGAATCTGCAATCGTCGTTATTCCCTCCGGGGGATAGGGATACAGGTCGCCAGCGACGGGTGATTCAGCGCACCGGACATGTGTGAAGGTTGCGCCTGGCTGTCCTTCTGTCATGAACCCATGTGTGACGCAGTATGCTCTGGACCATGGGCTAGAATTCAACTGTCAGTCTCAATCTTGCTCGCTTACAGGAATCGCAACGGCCCTCGTTCTACGTACCAACACAGCGTTTGCGGTCCGCACATAGCGGCGTTCGGCATATCTTGGTAATCGAGGCAGCCGGTGTATATTGTGGCGGTGCAATCCAGTGCGCCGGCTGCACAACACCCTCGGTAGCTGTCTACATTTATACACTCGTATCCCGAGCTGCATGTTACTGACCACACTGCTTTCAGTATATATATTTCCTGCTTTCGGGACGTCGAACTTACATGTACTACCAGTTATGAATCCACAGGTATCTGTCCCTAAAATAAAGGGTTCCGGCGCCGGCTCCCCAACCGCTATCGTTATAGCTGTCGGTTCTGATCGCCTGCTTCTCGCCTCATGTACATTTGCAGTCCGAGTTGGCGTGGTAAGATATGGCATCGTTGATTGCTGGCGCTCCTCGTGGGCTTCATCATGCATTGAGTGTGAAAATCGCGTTCTAACGACAGAATTAATTATAAATTACCACTAAGAACCAGGTACGACGAGATTAATAGACAAGGTGGCTTTGGACCCCTTTCATCCCAATAGCTCATTGTCCTCGGACAGAGGCACCCGTACTGGTCAAACGACCCAGTCTATCAGGCCCTACTCTCGAACTTCCTTTGTTAGTATAAAATAACGTAGAACTAACCTACAAAGTACGTCACTCTCACAAAGCAGACGAAATGAATGCACAGTATGATTCAAGGGCTCGCCGTTCCCATTTTCTTCTGAATGTTCCTGCCGTAAGGCAATTTGCCTCCCGCCTAATATCCCCGCATAGTGCGATATCTCAAATCGTTGTAAACACATCTAAGCTAGATAGCTCCGTTCCAGGATACTATAATCCGTTGAGTTAGTAAGTTTCTGTCCCGATATGATGCATATTGCCGGCTGTCATGTTACGGGAGCCGAGCCCCAGGGATAATATATCAGGTTGGTTAGCAGAGCTAGAAAACTCATTACTTACAGCGAACATTGTATTCGACGAGCACGACGAGCCAAGAGCTTGGTTATCGACCCAAGCAGGTTCCCAATAGAAGATGCCCATGCCGTTTTTTACTCCGGCAACGACAGCTGCTACTTTCTGCAAGAAGGTAGTCTGGCCGGCGGCCGAGAATGGGATGCTCTTGAGGTCACTTGGGAAAGCAGAAGCTGGAGAAGGGCAAGAAGTCGGCCAGTTAGTTTCGGCAACAACGAGTTCCTTCCCCCATTTATTAGCCATGTTGGTCAAGCTGGTTTTGAGATTTGCCAAGGTAGCGCTAGATCCGCTGTTGTTAAGTTAGCATTTGTAGTAGGAAGCGGCAGTTATAGGACCACCGTTCCAACTCTAATATTTCTAAATGAAATAGAAAGAGGGTTTCAAATGGAAAGCTTCGTATCTTACTAGAACTGGCAGAGTGTTAGTGGGTATGGCAACTAAAATTGGAAGACAGCTTTGGAACTTACAGGGTAGAATGACACGCCCATCATGTCAAAGTCTGACGCAGAGAGCGGGCCCTGAGATAGTACGGAGGAGTAGAACCACTCTTGAGTGCTCCAGTCCCAACCATTGTCAAGATGAATCACTTGGATCTCCATGGTTAGTATGCTTGTTCTTTGCGAGAAATGGCTAAGGGGCTGAAGCTACCAGACATCATCAAAGGTGCGAATGATTCCTTCAGGTGTTTAATCAAGTCAGAAGAAAAAATATAAAATATCACTCACTTATTTTGGGCTTCGGGGATAGGTTGCTATCCTTGACACCGCTATAAGAAGTTCAGTTAAATATGCCGCTTATATCGAAGAAAGGGCTTGTTAATCAAGTGGGTTGCGATTCTGCTCGAGCAGGTAACATATAATGGGATTAATGACTTGGATTCACTTACTATGCTGCGGAGTGTAAAAGCCTAGCTATGTTGTTTAGCTGGTCATATTTACCTGTAGGCCACAGCAAGCCCCCACGGATCTCATTTCCAATGGAGATAATAGAAGGCGTAATTCCTGCCGCAGCAAACTGGTTTGACACATCAAGAGTGTAGTTATACAGTTTCCATGACAGGTTTTCGATGTCACTCGGCCAGCCTTTAGGGATTGTCTTTCAGGGGTTAGACTTGCTTCTCAATACGCATGGGGAGGGATAGCAGTGTGTCTCTAGGAATGCAAGGACATCCTTCCCAATGAAATGTCTCGGAAAGAACGAAATATTCGAGAGACTTACCTGATGAGCTGGGTCAGCCCACGTGTCGCTGTAGTGCAAATCAAGATAGACACCCAGGCCCGCCGCTTTTGCTCGCTTGGCGATCTGTAGATTATACGCAAGGTTATAATTGCCATCAGACGGATTCACCCATATGCGCTGCCGAACAGTGTTGACGCCACTCTCTTTTAAGATCGATTCGAGAGCCTTCGTTTGTCCGCTTGTTGTCTTGTATGAGCGCCCAGCCTTCTCTTCGACCACAACCGACGACCAATCCACACCCTTGTATGTTAATGCACCCCGGACTGGCGCTACTGCCAGAGCGGCAAGGGCTAGGAATTCGGAGAACAACATTGTTGTTAGAGTTCGGACTGCCTAGTTCGTTGGCAAGGATAATATCAAGAATTGAAAGGACATTCTGCGAGAACAAGTGACGACTTTAAAGCCAGCGCCCAGCCAAGGGCTTCACATCCGCGATGCTAAGAAATTGATTCCGATTGATGGAAAAGAATCATATAATTGTTCTCATTGGACCCATCCGGGGTGGAGTGTCCCGCACGTCGAACCACGTATTCGGAGGCAGGACACTTCATCTACACCGAAGGTTTCCGGCACTACAAGGAACCAGGTGGCATTCTAGCGTGTCTAGAGTAGTTCCTTGGCATGTCCTGTCATCTCCGCTGTATCCCAGATGGACCTATCTAATATAAAACTGAAGGTTGCCCGATTAGGAATTTTCCACGGTTGAACATCCTCCGTGACTCAGATGGGACAGTACATGGTCACAACTCTATATTCTAGCATTTCATTCACTTAAAATTTCCAGACGAAAGAAAGAATATTAATCAGAAATATTTATATTCTAAAACAAATGTACCGAGAAGTAGTAAGGAGTTAGATAAAGGCCTATAAAGTTGCCGAATATCACGACCCGGATTGGCACGCCATCAGTCCGGTGGTTTGCGATTGTTTCTGTCCTCCAATAGAGAAACAAGACTGGCAGCTACGAGTACTCACGAATCTCTCATTGAAATATTTTCTCAGGCCCTTGCGATAACATAGGTGAAGATGAACGTCTCATTTTTGGTACAGCTTCAGCTATGCCCAGAACTACTTGTAAGCTACGAGAAATCTCGTGGTGGATGATAGCGCTCCTTGAAGATAATTTGCATAGAAGGGCTTAAATACGCCTGTAATGTCCTTGATTAACTCAGTTAGCGAATGACAACAAGCTAGCTGTTTCCCCTTCGTTTAGATTAAGGCCTGGTGTCTTTATAGTAGGGTGGGTGATAAGACGAATGAACAAGCGACGAAGTTTCGCCCCTATTCATTGATGCGATATAATTCATTCAATATTCAGTCTAAAGAACTCAATAAATTTCTTTAATTTACCCTTGAGCATAATGGCCTAAAGCTGTCGCAGAGCTATTTATTTGGTAAGAAGGTGTGACATCACCCGTGCCCGTATCTCCGTGTGCCACGACTGTACATCCTATTGACGGCTAATATCGAAGTTTATCTGGTAATGCAGTGCCAGTCTCTTATATATTTCGTTTATACCCCGAGTTATTAGAAATGCCCTGCTTTAACCCCAGCATCATATTTTCCTTTCTTGAATACAAGTTCCACGCCTGCAAATGCACTGTCACGGAACTGCATGTTGGCCGCTGGGAGCCGGGCTATAGAATGAGCGAGAGCTTAAGGTAGCATAGTGGGCTTTGCTAGCACGGACAGAACTAAGACCATCTTGTGTTACGAAACCACCAATTTACCCCGGCAAGCCGCGGGTTACAACACTAGCCATAACCTAAGGCCAATAAACCAGCAGAGCAGACCTTGCTAGACTAGATAGAACTTAGATCTTATGTGATAATAATGAGTCGACAGTTACTATCGAGTCTTTACTTTGACTCTGATTCTTTCTCAACCTAGGTCTCCGAGGCTCCTAGCAAAGTCAACGCCCTGGCGCTAAAAACAGTTTCAAGCATCATAGCTACTAGGAGCCGGCATCACTACGTCTCATCTATCCAACTTGCAACAGAATCCTGATTGGTAGCTTTTGCGTTACGAATAAAGCGTTTTTGCCTACATTGGAAGGACTAGTGAGTGAGTGACGCTTAGAGCTCCCAAAGACGATGATGAAGGGACGGAAACTTCTATGTGCAGCTTTATATATTAGGAATCATACTCTGTTAGAGTTACCCGATGAACACGGTGATAGTGAACATGAACTCGAAGGGATTGACATGTCATGTAGCTGCGACGAGTATCCATCTTGTACAACCAGATCACGCTGTTTTCCCAGTCCCGGATTCCTCTCTTCTCTCTCCTCTTATCTTCTTAGCAAGATAGGATTCGTTGCTCGTGGAGCTTAATTGGTGACTAGCTGGAATCACTAACTACCTAACTAGTTAGGTATTCAAGTGACTTGACCTAACCTGACCTAGCCATTTCTCTATATGCATGGCCTGCACAGGCTCGGGGAGTTGGACTGGCAAGTATTATGAGTGTGGATTGAAGAATAAGATGCTTATTGCAGGGCGCTCACTGATCCGCCAAAGGCGATGATTATCTGAAATAGGAAGACATACTACATGCCTGTGGTTTATGACTGATCAAGCGAGTAACTTGGTACCCAGATACTTGGGAGTTTGCAGAGCTCCACAGGCAGTTTAGTCCTGTTCACTAACGCGAAAGAGAATACCTTTGCATAAACTAGTCTCTGCTAGTTACAATAAGTCTGATTGAGGCTATCTACGGAGTACGTACTAGTAGAGAACAAAGCTCTCAAGGTGCATCGTAAATTGCGTGGAAAACTGTGTACCCCTGTTCGATTTTTTTTTTCCCGAGTCGCTGGTCATATGCTAGTTACAGAAAACCCCTGGCTAAAGGTTCAGGTACCGCTGCTAGTGGGTAGGTGGAGTAAGTTACAAGAAGAATAGTAAAAAGAGAGAGAAAGGGGGGGAGGGAAATAAAGGAAATAAAAGAAGGGAAGAAGGGAGGTAAAAGGGAGTTTGAAGGCATAAAATAAGATTTAACCTTGAAGACAGCAACAAGTCTATCTCGACGTCATATGGCATGTGCAGGCGGGAACACGACGTGATCTGCCCAGGTAGGTTAGGTGTTTCGGCCATGGCCGCCACCTCGGATAGCCAGAGATCTCGGTTATAAGTGGCCATTGCATGGCATTTCCATCAAGTACATCTACCAACCGGGTTAGTGCAGTGCCTGGACTACTACCTTTAGGTAACTTATAGTATCTACTTGGAACACCGAGGGTACGTATCTGGGTAGACTTTCCGATAACGTTTCATGTGTGTTCCAGAATAGCTACAAGCATATCCTATCAATAATACAAATGCCATGCCGTCGATATGTCACATTTCACAAACATAGATCATAATACCCACGTCATAGGTTTTGCGCGCGTGTGTCTCTGCCGGACCGTTCCTAGCTGCCAAAGTATAGGATTCTAATGGGCCCATTTTCGAGACGAGAATAACAAACTCTTGCCGTACCTCCTACTACCTATGTCACTTATAGATAGCGCGGCTGAGATGAGTTGGTATGTGATGAGATTACAGCCCCGGATGAGTCGGCACCTCTCGAGATGCGAGATGGGCCAATGACACACCAAAAGAAGAAGGAAAAGTGGGAGTCGACGATCGCACAACCGTATGGGTGACAAGTATCGACTCTCGAGTCGGCGCCTACCACATCATGACCCCAGTATGGACAGTATGGACAGTATGGACTGCGTCGTGCGGTCGCGATTCACGACGTGTCAAGGTTAAATCGCATTTCTAGTACTCGCACCTCGCTATTATGGGTCGGCTGACTGTTGGCCGAGGTGATGTTCGTGATGGGTACCTATACAGACAGACGCCTTGCATACTACCAGTACATAGTATGTACTACCAAGTACCAAGTAGGCTAGTTTAGATACGAGACGATGGCGGGGCAGACAGACGCGTGACCGATCCAGCAGTGTACCAGTACCTAAGTATGTACTACGTACCGATACAATCCTACAAGTAACATACCAGTAAAAGTTCGCCAACATATCATGGGGTGTTTTGAATGAGTGTTGTAGAGTTCAGGTTCTGCGAGGAGACCTGGCAGAGATTAATTCCCCAATTGGTCTTATTCACAAGTGGATGTGTCTAGGTATTTCTTTTTCCTCCTTCCACAATGCTTAGTTAGCTACGTAGGTACGGAATACTTGAAGCCGCATCCTAATCTTACATCGAGAGGTGATTAGTTAAGCCAATCAATACCAAACGGGTGCCACAAGCAGGTACGTACAAGTAGTGTCGGAGGAAAACAATTGAACGAGAAAGTGGAACCTGTGCCCGCCACTACGGCGAGGAGCGCGGCCGCTGGAAGATACAGGATAGCTACATCCTCCCTTCCCCGTGTTCTGCCCATCTGCACGGGCTGCTGGTAGCACGAGGTGTAACAGTGGGTGGTATTGCCCCGGTAGTGCACAAGTACCCAGGTCGGAGAGTCGCAGCCGAGACGCACCTATCGCTGCATGGCGCCGTCAGAACTACCTACTCGGGACTAGTCCGGAGTGGGTGGCCAGGGCCGGCACACCCCTGTCACATCTCCAACGCTGCGTTATTATCGTGAGCTTCGTTGCCAAATTGACTTGTGACTTACCTGCCTGCATCACTGTCGCATGGCCGAGTTTTGGCGTGTGCTGGTGAAATTAGCCCGGCCCCAGTCCAATTAAGGGCCTGCAAAACCGAACAAGACAAAAACCGACATCTAGCTGGATGCAGGTAAGTGCCGTAGTGCCGTAGTGCCGTGCTTCCTCGATGAAACCACAAGCCCAAGCTACTCCGTACAACACGCTACAAGCTGGATGGCGGGCGCATGCTGCCGCTGCCGGATAGGCGGTAGCAATTGCCCATTGCCAACACAGTCCCCCGGTTGTTTGGCCGACCCGGACGTCCCTCCTGTACCTAACTGTACCTACTTGGACAAGCGCTTTGTTCCCTCATCGTGCCTGCGCGTCCCCTTCCCTCTGTCTCTGCCCTGTCTCTTTTAACCCGGCCACCTCGCCATCACACACTTTTCCTCGTCCCCCCTCGGGTTCATAGCATCAGAATAGTACATACACACACACACACACACACGTTGTGCCCAGCTCAGCTCGCTCACCTGAGCACCGCGCCACCCGCTCTTACATACTTGTAGTATCCAGGCACCGCACCACGCACTGACCCACCCTTTTCTGATCTGCACTTGGCACTCCCCGGACTCCAGATCCGAGCGACGACGACGAGCAACGAGCCCGTCGCCATCAATTGACACCCCCATCCCATCTCCATCGTCGACGGCGACGCCGCCCTCCACGCGACCATGTTTGCCGACCCCGTCGCGCTTCTCGCGCTCTCTGCCCTCACGCTGGTCTCCGCCCAGGCCAACTCTAACTCGACCTTCACCATCGACCCCGATTCGGTGGATGCCCTGATGCAATGTGCGTGCATCCCATCCGCCTCCCGCTAAACAAGCTTGATGCCGTGCTGACTCGAGAATCACAGCCAATTGGTGCCGGACTCAGCAAGACAGTTGCAACACGCTGTGTGGCTCCGTCATCCGCAATGACTGCACACCCGTCGGTCTTCCCTGCTCTTGTCGCTCCCCCCATCATCAGAACCCAACTCGTTGCTAACGGCCTGGCTTGGCTTACAGAAAACCCTCGACTTCTTGTGTGAGTGTGCAGGCAACAGCTTCCCTGACATGAACAAGTACGAGAACACGATACCCTGGGTAAGCTTATCTGTCATTTCGTCTAACAGCAGATCAATTCAGCACGCTGAACACGCTGAATACGCTGGACTATCACCTGATGCTCGGGTTACTGACTCGGGTTTTGAATAGTTTGTCTGCGAGAAACTTCAGGCCGACTGCATTACTGCGAACGAGAACAATGCCGCGGGCCAGAAGAATTGCACTTCAACCTACCAGGATAACTGTGGCAGTCTAAATGTCCAGGATCACCAGGGTGAAGGTGCTGCGAGCCCCACCACGAGCTCTAGCACATCCGTTGCGCCTCAGACGTCAACTAGCACCGTCCCAGAAACCTCGACCTCTTCAGGGGCTGCCGCAGTTCCCACTGCCCATGTGCATCATATTGGCAACGGTGCTGCTGCTGTGGCACTCGGCCTGCTTGCCTACGCCCTCTAAATAAGGGCATGTTGCAATGCTGAATTGATGGGTTGGAAGCTGTGGCAGGACGTATATCCAGCGATAGGAATCGCGCTAATTTCTATCTTGCCGCATGGCTGTTACAGCGGGACGTAATTCAATACACGTTATAGCATGGTATTACCGTGCCAATCTTCAATGTGGACGCTGGAATAACGCACGACGTAAACGCGATTCGCGACACGAGATGAATGGGGCACGGGGACTTGGGATACGAGGAGAGAGAAGATATTGTGTGTGAATGAATGTATGTTGGGGGTGAGATTGAGACTCGGCACTCTTCTTTTACTTTTTGCCTGGTGCGTCGAGCAGCCTTTCTAACAGCCTTTCGCCGTGTACCATTCTAAAGGGGGAATTACTGCGTGGAAGGAGTAGCCATATCAATGGGCTACAGGTGACAATTAATATTGAACAAACAAAAAGAGACCGAAACAAGGTTATTGTGATGAAAGCTGAGGTGTGACTTGTCACTATCATTGCTACCGTACAAAGGTAATTATCAAGGGCCCTTTGGTGGCCACGCATCGTCTTGTTTGCCACTCCTTTCATTTATGATATTAACATGATCCTTGTTAGCAAGTCGCTTTCATAACGTTCATATTTCAACGCCGAGGTTGACGACCCATTCCGATTGTTTGTGATTGTTCCGGCCAATTCAAATCGCTAAATATTCATTTTTATTGAAGGTAAGTAAGGGGGAGGGAAAGAGAAGCTGGTTTACTTCCAACTCAACCTCCTTGGCAAATCAGTACTGCACGTTCCGAGGACGATATTCCACATCTATCACGTCAACATGGCATCCAAGACATTTACCGTCCCGACGCAACCTCGTCTTACTCACGGAACCGAGCTAGAAATGCTCGTGGCATACTTATTCACATCCGAAATTGATCCCGATGAAGCGAATAGCGGAGCACTAGCCCCTATTCTTCGAATCGACGCTCCCGAAGATGAGCAGATGACTTCTGAGATCATCAAAGAACACATTCGGACCACACTCTGTGATTACGGTATACGTGTACGACAGGTAGAAACTTCTCCGACTGAAGACTTGCCCACTCACCTCGCCGGCCTCGACGCATGGGACGTGGACGAAGACTCCTCAGTCCACGAGGGCAAGGAGGAAAAGGACCTCCTTGCCGGGAAGGAGGGCCAGTACCGGTGGTTCAACCTAGAGCTGAGGAGCCCGGCCTACCGAGACACGCCGGACGCCTACAAGGAGATGGAATTCGTCGTGAACCTGATGAAGCAAAAGTACCGCGTGCGCGTCAACACCTTCTGCGGCCTCCACGTGCACGTCGGCAACGGCGCCCGCCCCTTCGACGCGAAGACGCTGCGGCGGGCGGGCGCCTTCCTGTTCGCCGCCGACCCCATGCTCTCGAGGCTCCACGCGCCGTGGCGCCGCGTCGGGCCGTACTCGTCGAGCATCCGGCACGGCAGCCGACTGGCGCGCTGGGAGGGCATGACGGCCGCGGACGCCGAGGCGGTGCTCAGGGACCAGCGAGGGGATCTGAGCGACAGGGCCTACGAGGCCTACGTCATACGCGAGCTCCCGTGGTCTGACCTGTCATCGGAAGAGTCTGATTGTGGGGGGACGACGGCGGCCGACGGGGAAGAGGGGGCAGACGCCCTGGAACAGGACGGTTCGCTTATCTCCCGGAGTGGAACGGCACCCGCGGAGCCGTGGTCGAGCGACGATAGCAATAGTGATGAAAGCATACTCATCCGAAGGCGGGCGATGATGCCGGCACCCGCGGAGCCGAGGTCGAGCGACGATAGTAGCAGTGATGAAAGCATACTCATCCGAAGGCGGTCGATGATGCCGGCGTCAATATCGCCATGGTCGACCGAAGATAGTAGCGATGGAGGCGGCGCACCTATCCGGACGGGGTCGATGATGTCGTCGTCAATGTCGCCGTGGTCGACCGAAGATAGTAGTGATGGAGGCGGCGCACCAATCCGGACGAGCTCAATGATATCGTCGTCAATGTCGCCATGGTCGACCGAAGATAGTAGTGATGGAGGCATACTCACCCCAACGAGCTCGGCGTCGTCATCGACAGTATCGCCGCCAATGGCTAATTCGCCGATTGAGAGCGCCGGCCAAGAAGGTGGTATACATCAACGCCACCTCCTACGGCTCATGGCGAGACCAGCTTTCCGCGCCCGTTGCTGGGAGGTATTCGAACAAGTGAACCCCGAAGCGCTGACATCCGACGAACTATACACCCTTGTAGTTCTTGAACAGTGCGACAATATGTACGGCCACGTGGCTGTCAGCCAGCTCTCAGATTCAGAGTTCAACGAGGTAGCCATCGCCTGTGCCCCGTACATAGCTATCGGCCGGAGCTCGTGGGAGTGGGACGCCATGGCGAACCGATTCACGATTCGAGACGCCCAGATCGGCGCCGTGCTCGAGGAACCACGCCCCATCACCCAGCGCGAGATCGACGGGGATAAAATCATCAAGGACCTAGAGGCGCTGGCGGAAAAGCAGGCGGCCGAGGCCGACGAGAGGATAAACCAGGCGGGTAAGAACAACACCGACGTCCCAGACGAAGACGAAGACGAAGACGAAGACGACGAAGACTTCGAGGGCGATGACGACCGAATCCAGGCACTGTTATATGACAACGTCGGCCGGCTGATGACGCAGTCTACCTTTCCCCACAGAGTCATAGGTCCCCTGATGAAGATGTACGGAGCATGTAACTCACCAGATCATGGTGAGAGTTCCAAAGCCCCCGCTGACGCAGAAAACGAAGCTGCAGGTTCTCCTGAAGAATTCGAGATTATCTCCCTTCCCGATTCGAATACCTCTGTAAACACTGGCGGCGACTTGGCTTCCGCTGACACTGAAAACAAGGCCGCAGGTTCTTCTGATGATTATGATATTATCTCCCTTAACGATTCGGAGAGTTCCGTAGATACCAGCGGCAACTTTGACCAGTCTGTCCGAAATTCCCCTGAAGCCTCCGTATCGGAGTCCGGCACGTCTGCAGGAGAAAATGGAGTTTCTCTTAACACCCCAGAGTTTGTTGTTCCCGAGTTTCGCAATCCATTTTCTAACATTCCTGAGCTTGGTCTTTCAGATTATAGCGCCCCAGGCAACAACAGTTCTGGAGAGACCAGCAGCGACTTTGTCCCGGCTTCCTGGACGGACCTGGGACCCTCGGACCGGGAGTCCAGCAACTCCGGCGGAGAGAATGAAACACCCCTCGACAGTTCCGAGAGTACCATAAAGGCTAGCTCCCTGTTCAAAATGCCTGTTTGGGATGACTCGGCGACGGGCCCCTCCGGATCGCGGTCCAGGCCCAAGTCCAGGCCGCCGACCGATGTCACCGGCTTGCGCACCAGGAGCGGCGACGCCAAACGGAGCCCCAGCCTGAGCCCAACCAGAATCCTGTCGCGGCGGGGATCCGGCGACGATGGGGACGATGAGGCCTCGAGCGGGTCCTCCGACACCTCGTCGTCGTTCACCAACAACGTCAGCGACTTCTCCCATCGCGGCACCGCCGGGTGGAGCGACGACGCCGACGCCGACACCAACACCAACACGAAGCTGCGCCCCCACGACGTCCGGTACCTCCCGCAGCCGTACATCGACGACGTAACGACGGCCCATGAGCTCCGCGAGGCGCTCTGGGCGCGCGTGTCCTGGCTCCCGCGCCCGGGGGGCCGGGGGGCGCCGGACCCGGACGAGCCGCACGCCCGCGGCAGCGACGCCTGCGGCGCAGGGCGGCACGGCTGCCGGCGGCACGTGGTGACGGACACGCTCGCGGGGCTGGCGGCGCTGCTGGGCGCGGACTCGGGCGCGGCGGTGGGCGCGATGCTGCTCCCGGAGCCGGGCGAGGAGCGGCTCAACTACAACTTCGCCGGCTACGCGCTGGTGCGGCTGCTGTGGGCGGGGACGCTGCGGACGCTCGAGTTCCGCGAGGCGGCCGGGTCGCTCGACGCCGCCTGGGTCGCCGCCTGGGCCCGCATCTGCGTCGGCGTCGTGCGCTTCTGCCGCGACGCCAGCCCGCGCCGGTTTGGCGCCCTCCTGGACAAGATCGTCGCCGAGGAGGAGAGGCAGCAGCGGCAGCGGGACGGGGACGACAAGGACGGAGACGACAAGGACGACGGCAAGGACGTCTACGACGTCTGCGATCTCCTCGAGGACATGTGCCTGTTCGCCGAGGCGGAGACGGTTCGGCGGCGCGAGAGGACGTGCGGTCCGCCGCGGTAGGAGATTTGGCGAGGTGAGTGAGTGAGTGAGTTAGTGGAGTTGAGTTGCTCCCGTGAAAAAAAAGGGGTGAGGTCTTGGCAGATCGGTTCATGATGATGTTGGTTGATACCCATGGGTTAATTCTAGAGCGGATACACATTTGCGGGTTTAGCGAAGGCGCTTTGGTGGGTTTGTTTTTTCTGTTTTTTGTTTTTTTTTTAGTTTCGTTTAGTTATCGTCTTTGTTTCCTGTTTCGAGCAAAACTATGCAGATATTGTTTCCAGAAAAAAAAAAGTATTAGTCAATCCTCTATTTTCATCCCCCATGATGTGAAGCTCTTCCCGCAGGTGTTTAGACCCCAAATCTTAGGCGAGTAGAAATTATAACGTGAATAACTCAACAACGGCTGGTCAAGGCCGGGGACGACTCGAATCCCGTGCCAACTGGACCTGAGGTATCCTCTTCAATCATAATTTGCAGAGATCTGAGGGCCATTTCTAGTCCAACTCGTTTTCTTTTCCCCCCGTAGTTCACGTACTCCAGAGTGGTCTTCCGCAGCTGAGTGTTTGTAATTCCCAGCAAAGACGCTCAGGGGCTTCAGGGGCTGGGGGGCTGACCGATAGTGACGAAGGATTTCGGCCAATGTGATGATAGCTCGGGGAGCTGCGCAAGAGATTAGCGACAACCGCTCGAAACATCTTCCAATACCGTTGGAGAAGGGCACAACCACACGCCAGATCATGGCAGTCCATAGGAAGGAGACAGACAGCGGCCACCAATGTCCCCACCACACACACATGGTAGTCATGGCCATCATGGCTCGTCCTCGCCAAGTCGGGCTTCTTCGAGCTTCTGTCGGATTGGCTTCAGCTTCTTGGTCCGGAGACGGGTTCCGTAGTCTATGGTCAACGGCCTGGGCATTCTCCACCATGTCTTGGACGATCTGGGGTCACTGCCCTGAGGCTGGAATAGTATATGGGACATTCAATATGATCGATGATGGGGTTGCCCCTGAAGAAGAAGAGGGAAATTAAGCGGCGGGCAGAGCCCTCCGAAACGCCGTCGGGAGAGACCCCAGAGCCTTCGTTCGTGATAGCTACTGCCCAGAGGTTGGAACTTTTGTTCGGGCCGTTTCATTGCAGTCATATTCCAGGCAGGTTCCCTTATCATGGTGAGCTGAATTGACAACACTGAAAGACAAATTATAGAAGCCGCCAAGGATGGTATTTTAAGTTTCCACCACCCGCCACGGGGTCTCGGGTAGGGTCTGACGGGAGCATACACTATGGGAGAGAAGTCGTGTCTGGCTGCTGATCGGATGTTGAATCAATGGGGGTTCATCTTTGAAAGGTACCCAAGATGTCTTTTTGACATGATAAAGCCAAACCAACTTGTTTGAAATTTCGGACGCAATGCCCAAAATCGACTGACAAACAAGATGCTACGTAGTTACAGCAATAGAACACTGAAGGCTCTGTTCACCCTCATAGATTTTCATCCCGCAATCCTGCTTTTTTACTTGTCCATTAGACAGCTGAGAAGAATAAATATGCGCACTCCTTTGAGTTCAACGTATTCTAATTAATAGTGTGTTTCGAAATTGAAGGTGCAGGTTTAGCTGATAAGGTCTTGTATTACATGGCATTTACTTGTACAATTCTGGGCTGGAACAAGTCAAGCGCAGTGTAACGGGACTCAGAATGAGGGCTCGGAAGGTGGTTCTTCTTATCCTATAATAGTCTAATATGGGACCAAGGTGGCCAGTGGGAATTTACTCTTTCTTTCCCCGAGAGGGGATCTCGCTAGGTCCCAATACCCTGGATAGCCTCACTTTTCTTGCTAGAGATTTCCTTTCTAGGCTCTGTGTCTAGGGCCTTCGGTTCTAGGTCCGAGACCTCCGCTTAAACATATTCAACTACTCGCAATGTTGCACACCAGCGTCTTCGGCTTGTGTAAGTGTACGCGTAACACGTAGTAAGGTCCTTCCCATAACCTACTGCTTGTACCTTCGGATGCCGGCTTACGTGAGGGGATAAACTGAAACCACGATCTAGATAAATATGGCAAGGGTATGAACGGCGTGCCCCATGGAGTATGTTAGGTGCGTGCGCTAAGAGGGAGATTGGGACCGTAGTCCCGGTATCTATCGCCGGTTCTTATTTTTCTACACTCCTCGTGCTTCTACCAATCGGACATGTCACTCAGTCCGGAGATGCTAGACTAGGTTTCGCCCCCATCACATTGCATAATTTAGCGCCGATAGATTAAAATTTGACCGCGAAGGGTACCCCTGGACCGCGCTTTCAGATCTAGCCATATACAGCAAGCGGTTCGTCTTCGTTAACATGGCCTTCCAGGGTGTATCGTGTATACAGGGTGCTTATGATGATGCTTGTTTTTAACTTTTAATCATGAATTCTGAGAAAGACCCAAAGACCGAGTCATGAAATGCCTCTTCCTTGTCAGCAGTTTTGGTCAAACAGAATGCTCATCGTGCCTTGGGATTTGAATGGTATCTCATAGGCTTCGCGTTAAGACATATATCTAACATAAAACTACAACACGGCAAAACGTCCCCATCTAGGCCGTCCATCTACGCGGGACACCGCGCTTCTTGTTGCACGAGAGCCTCGCGTCGGCGGCGGCCTCGTTGAGCGTCACCTTGGCGTTCTGGTAGAAGTTCCGGCCCGAGGCGATGCTGAGCTCGGCGTAGGTGGCGTCCCAGACGCCGATGCCGGCGAAGCTGTCGCTGCAGTAGTACGCGCTCGCGAGCTGCTTGGTCTGGGCGACGGTGATGTAGGCGCCCGTGCTGGCGGCCGGGTTCGACCCCGGCAGCGTGATGAAGATGGGCGTGCCCTGGCTGTACGTGGTGTTGGCGAGCCACTCGACCCACGCGTCGAACGTGAACCCGGACGTGCTGGCGGCGGCGCCCGGCACGTAGTTGGTGTTGCCGCTGACCCAGCCGCGCGCCGAGCACGCCTTGGTGTTGTAGAATTGGACGAAGAGCATGTCGAACTTGGTCGTCACCAGCGTGTCGGCCAGGTTGGGATCGGGCACCATGCACTGCGGCGACGCCGTCAGGTAGTACGGCTTGTCGTCGACGGTGGCGTACAGGGTCCGGAGTCTCTTGACGAGCGCCTTGTAGCCGGCCGAGTTGTCGAGAGAGGGGTGCTCGATATCCAGGTCGAATCCGTCGACGCTGAACTCGTTGATGGTCAGATTGCCGCTGGTGGTGTTCGTGTAGTCGAAGGGTCGCGGCTTGTTCAACGAGATCCAGGGATCCTGTCTCGGGCCAAACATGCCCCAGAGCTGGTTCGCGAAGCTTGTCCCGTTGGTGGCACCGTTAACGTTGTATTCGGCCGTTGCGCCTCCAAGGGACATCAGGATCTTCTTGTCGCTTGTCTGGCGGCACGTATAGAGGTCCTCCTGCAGGTTCGGGCATTTCAGGAGCTGGTCCTTCGAGGCATCCTTGACGCCCTTGAATCCCGGGCCCTTGTATGACTCCGCGCTGCACTGGTTGCCGAAGTTGATGCCCGGGTGGCCATTGGCTTGCTCGGGGAAAAGATGAACGAATGATAGAATGATGATATCAATAGAAGGATCGGCGCAGTAAGTAGTCAGACGTTTCTGGTTTGGCCCTTGACCCTAGTGTCACGATTGGTATTAGTTGCCGCTCATCTCTCACTTTTGACGAAGGTTTCGTGAATGTATTCACCAACCAATGGCTATCACCGACTTACATAGTACACTGCAACGTTGTTTTTCGATTTAATATCGAAAGTTGCAGTGACGAAGCAGAACAATGTCGACACAAGAAGGGAAATAAACGCAGCGCGCGCCATTGTGAACAAAAATGAGTGACTGTCTTCTAAATGAATGACTATAACGAGTGTTGGGCGCCTACAAACCACGAGTCCGAGGAACAGAGGAGCAACCTGGGGATCATGGCATTTTAATCATAACTACACACAGCTCCTTTATCTACCAAGAACCTAGCTAAGTGCGAGCACGCGAGGGTCGTACGCCTCTCAGCAACGTTTCAGCGCCGTGAACAGGCAGTAATGCCGAGAAGCCTTTGGGATATATGATCCCTCTGCCTGCCTAGTAGGAACCCTCTGCCTTGAGTCTAGCCTTATAGCCTAGCCTGAAGCTATACTTGGTAGCATCAAGACCGTTGAGACGTTGGGGCTCCTCCTGGACTAGTATCAGCCCAGATGCAGGGTATCGTGACATCGTAGATCCTTACTCAATTTAATTTAATTGATTTGGGACCTTGGCGTGGTTTAGGTTTTCAATGGTCCTCTGCGTAGCGTTTGCCGCCTCGGGGGAAAAGTTATTTTGGGAATAGGCACCTCTAGGCAGTCGAAGTCTTAAGCGAACGTTGGCGCCGCCTCCATGCTACTCTTAGGTCCCCGCCGGTTTGGCTCCCATCTTTCTTATTACCTAATTGCCTTCTCAGAATCCACATGGAGTTTCGTTAGCTACCTCATCGGCTCGGTCCCGATTTGCATCCCTTCATGTACGTATACTTACAGGATAGATCCTCAAACATTTAATCTCGATCACTTATGCTTGAATTCTTGCGCTTCTAGTATGGGCAGTGACTCAGTTAAACCAACTTATTACGGATTTCCCCGGGGGTGCTTGAACTTACGATGCTCGGAAATTTTCATTGTAATGCAAAGTTCCCTCAACTTCTTAGCCCGCAGGCCAGACCACTATAACCCTGATCCCGGACATCTATATCGCGTCTATATTATTCAGTCACAACACACAACACACCTTCATTCCCCGGTTCAGGTGTATTTCAAAATAGGTATAACGCCACATTAGTGCACTGAGCCAAGTTCAATTTTATAAGTCTTGATTTCAACACATAGTTGTACTGAAGTGGCGGTGCTACTACGCTCATATCCATTTGCGCAGCAACGTCCAACGACAGGGCCACCCCTCAGACCAGAAACAGAGATTGAAATCAGGATTATTCAAGCAATAAGAAGGAAAACTAAGAAAGTGGCGTGACTTAACTATCAAGTAACGTGATGTATTGTGGCAACTGATCACACATCTATTCAGCATAGCAAGCGATGTCGAATAGTCGAGATCCCAGTACTACCCTAGTTCAACGCCGCAACCAACCCGAAACTCAATCGGCAATGTTTACAGGGCGCTATGCATACTTAATTAGTTTCGAACCCGGAATTTACTATCGCCTGCGGCGTGGCTTGCATAGGACATGCCGCTAGCGAGAGAAAATGATGAAAGCCCGTGTCGCGGGAGCAAAGCGACTTTCGCCCCGGCATCCAGAAAAGCTTGTCAAACGCCGCTAATCTAGCTTTAAATGCCCCATCCCAACCTATATCATTATCGGAGTCGAGTTTCCGGAGAGGCTCGCCGCTCGTCGGGGATTACCGGTGGTATTTCGGAGGGTTCCACCGTCTTGTCACTGATTTTTGGATCCGGAGCCCGGATTTGGGGCTGATGAGGCCAGAGTATATACATAGAAAATCCACCCACCCGCCGCTACATCATTTCTTTCCTGGTTTCTTGAATCCAATTCAAGGCGAACCGTGTGGTTAGTGTGCTCCCCATTGCAGAATCTCAAGCATAGAGACCACTATTAGGGGGTGGGCGATAGATGTATTGATATGCTCGCTTTGTTTTGGGACTTGGTGACTAAGTAGAGATGATGATGCCCCTTCCTTCGATTCGAATTCTTGGATTGTATATAAGGGTCACTGAAATTCTTAGTGTTGTAGAATAGGTTATCAGTCCCTAGTTACGTGTACGAAGTGTAATTGACATTAAAAGGCTTGATATTTTATACATAGTTAGAAAGTGGGTATATTAATATTCCCATGTACATCTAAAGGTTTCCCATCCGAACCCCAGTATTCCCGAGGTAAGATAGGGTGACTTACGAGATAGCGGCTATCCAGGAGAGGGGGAACGAGATCAGACGCCTGTCAACATAAAAACTGTTACAACGAGATGTAATCACCACGGCGTTCTGTAACACATTGAGAAGTTTCGGGGATAACATGATGTGATTTGAATCGTTGCCTTGCTCTACTAGTTCTTTTCACTTATGAGGCAACCTTGATTGAAACTCTCCTCTCCAGAAACCGTGGGAGGTCTCGTGTTTTCATGGGATCTGAGTATATGAAGCCAATAGGTCAATCGCCATTATTTTGAGACTCGACTCGCTCGTGGCACGAAGGAGCTTCACGACACACTTTGGGCTTGCTTCGGGCCTACTATCAATACCGGTATCGAGGCGAAGAAGGCCACGGAAGAATTTGCAGCGCGTTGGGCGTATGCCTCCTACTCTGTATTCAACTCTATAATCGCTAGACAATTCTGTAAAGTGCTTTTTATAATGAGTGGCTTCTTCGCCACCAATTCTCAGGGCCGTCAAGTCAACACTTATAATTTCGAGTGCTTTTTATAGACACCAATCAGTATTCGACATTGTGATGTCGACTTCGGACTATCAAGTGGCTTTATGCCGTATGTATTTGGCCCACCCCTCTACCACTCCCCCCCTTTCCCCCCTTTTTTTCAAGATGATTTAGCCGCCGCTTTCGAGCGTTGGATAACCTTAATCGACAGACTACTCCAAAGAATTACTTGCCGCGCCGCGATGCGCACGGTGACTCCTACGTAGAGCTTACCTGCGATATTTAACATCCGGATGCTATACGCCTCGCACAGCTGCCGATCGACAGGTACAGATGCCGCAGCTACCGAGCAGCTTGAATTGTTTCCCATTATCTTAGTAGCTACCCTAGAAACATAAGTGAACCGGCACGAAGTAGTTTGCGGGAATAGAATAGTGCCTGGATAGCCCTCAGTTACACCAGGGCCGGCAGGAAAGTTACAACCAGTGAGGCCCCAACATCGAGCCTGACCAGTTGATATCATACCTCCCAAGAATATTATAGTACCCAAGTTAGAAGATATGTTTTTAATCACTGGAGGCATCTTCCCAGCCAAGATCGAAAATCATTGTCTTGGTCACTCAAACGAGCTTATTGAGTAAATCTGAGCATCTCGTCATTATCATCATAATTGTCTCGCTATTGTATAACACTTATAAATACGTTCCCTAGCCCTCTTCCAGGTCGCTTGGTCGGCGACTTGTGGTGCTGTGTGAGTTACCTCTCTCTTAGGTGTCGGTGTTTATCACTATATTGCCGTATTCTTAAGTTCGCCCGAGTCTGGTGCGTTGTTCACGAGTGCGTGGCTTGTCATGTTGATGCTCGGTAGTCAGGGGGGCATATAGGTAGGTCAGGTTGGAGGTTACCACTTTAGGGTTACCTCCTGAGTTACCAACCACCCTCCCTCCTCACCGTAACACCTATAAAAGCAGTTTCCAGGAACTCCCCTGTTCCGTCACTCAATGTGAATGAGTAGCCTCGTGCATAACTCGCCGTTGGACTATACCACTTCCTTCACCGACCTATACCGACCCTTTCTTCACGCTTTTTTTCTCTTTTAAGCTATGTTTCGGTTTGCTCGAATAATCTCGAGGCGTTTTTACACAATACCTGTTCACTTTTTTTTCGTCAAGTACTTCGGCGGAGCGACTATCCACACAGAACCACAGGAACTAGCCATCAGCCATCTTTCTGGTGTTGTTTGTGGCTCTGGCCCGGAAGCCCGCTTACCGGAACATCGCCTGAGTGCATCTTATGCCCCCCCCCTCGCTCGTCCCCAGGGAGCCGGTTTTCGCTGCTTTGACCAACCTGTTTGTGTAGACCGCATCCCGTAGACACCCTAGGTATGCAGTCCGCCTTGGTCCTCTGGCATTCACATGTACGACGCCTAGCATAAAAGAAATGAAGCTGCTTGCACTCCTCATTCACGCACATGCCACTCACCCCCGCCTTCCCTCCCCGCCTCTCTCCCCGCCGCACTCTAATTGCTGTTTGGGCACGAATGCGGTGATCCCCTCGCCGGATGCGGTTGTATGTGTCCGATGCCAGGACACATGCGCCTACCTCTTTCGCCCGGTTTCATTCGGCAGTGATGTGACTGCTCAGTACGCATGCTCGGTAGTGTGTGGGCCGCGTCGGGGTAGAATATCGTCCCCGCATGGCGTGGGTGCATACAACACAGCCTTCTGACAGGGCCACCGACAAAGTGGCGACAAATGACGGGGTCGGGGTCTCTTCGCGATAGTCAATGGGGACCAATCACTCGTCGCGATACGCCGCTTCTTCACGTCATTGTGCAGCTCGCCCTAACGGTGGCATATCGAAGTACGCTGGCTCGATTCGCGCGCGCTCGAAGCATTTGGTGTCAGGTGGGTTCGGCTCCTGGTGCCGAGATGCTGGTCATTAGGTAACTGGTAGATCCTTAGTAGTGCTTCGGCAGACAGGAAACCGAACACGGGGAGTGGCGTGAGGAGGGCACTAGATATTCTTTTTCACCAATGTTTATCTGACTAGTCGGGAGGACTGTGGTCTTTTTATACTAGATTCTCGATACCGGGGATGAGGTTATACGAGCACATCAAGGGGTATCCTATGACGTTAGGGTCCGTCACCTTGGCAGCGTCCCCCCCAGTCTTTGCCACGGAGCCCCTCGAACGTCATTCAGGAGTGGTTATCAAGGGCTTAGAAGGATGTTTTTTTCATAGACTTCCAGGGCTACTTGTAGGTCTCCACTCCGATCCCTCTGGACGGAGCAAGATACCATATGAGGCTTGTCTCGCCTCACCTTGCCTAATGCGACCAGTCTTATATTCGATCAGGTCAATGTCAAGGGTATATATCAGAGCTGAAGGCTTTGTGGGACTACAAGTATGGCTATGCCCTGCGGCCAGGAGACAGATTGGCATATTGGTTCATGGCTTCGACATCAGCGGACCAAGTCGTTCTTGTACCAGCAAACCTGTGGCGACAGGGTGAAAGACTGGCGGCGATTGGTGGCAAAACACTAGACACTCATGATCAATACCCACTTCGCTGTCGTATGAATATAAACAACTGACTTCAATTTTCCTTGCTGTCTCTGTGGACGTATCCCGTTCGCTTGCCGGTACAATATCTTGTGCCTGGCCAAAAAGTAATATCCGCCGTGAAGGGTCATTCCCAATGACGATTCGGTTCCTCATTTCTCATTACAATTGAATTCCCACCTGTTGATTCCCATTCGTCTTTCGCGTAAGTGTTTTCCTTTGAATCCCTGTGCTCCCAATCCATTTCTTCGCCAAACGCCTCAACCGCCGTCTGATAATATGGGTTTCCAAAGTTCGCTTTTGCTTTGGGTTTCTTCCCATTTCGAAGGAAAGAGGGTATAGTAGAGCGGCTGCCTCCCGATATATTAAAAAAGTACAAGAAAAGGTGCATCGTCGGACTGACACACCACCAACAGTTGACTTATTGCATTTGACGGCGGGCCGCATTGGAAATGTAGGTTTGTATTACGGCGTTGTTGCACGTGGAGTGCCTCAGAATCTCGGTCTTCAGGTCCAGGATCTCGTCGCGTAGGCTGCTGACGTAGCTTTGTAACATTCTGTTCTGCTGGCCCAACTCTTTCTCGCGTCGCTGCAGCCCAGCTATATTCTGCTTGGCCTTCTGTCGGCATTTCCGGGCAGCGACGCGGTTCCTTTCTCGGTGTTGCTTGATACCTGGCGCCCCGCCGAGGTCAACGGACGAAATTGATGATGTCGATGTCGTGCGTCCCGGCGACGTTGTCGAAGCTCGATTTGGCTCGCTAGATGTCGTATCACGAGCTTCGATGCTTTCAGAGAGAGTTGTTGTGGTGGGGCCTGCCTGGTCCGGGGTAATGTACGTTGCGATCGTTGGGCCTCTCTCTTCCACCTGTGGCGCGACGATTCGTCCTTCAAGGGATAATATAGGGTTTTCAGGAGGTGGTTCTGGCTCGGACCTGCTTTTGAATCCCTATCAACCCGTTGGGAGAGTTAGACGCCGATATCGAAACTGCTGGCTGATATTCAAGAAACAGAGCCCACGGGGACTCGATGTTTGCGTTCGTCGCAGAAACTCACATCATGTGCAAAAGTATAGGCCCCAACGTCTGGATGAACGGCGTCCAACTCCTCCGCAACGTCCTCTAAGCATGGCCCAGGGCTGTATCGCGCATCCCGAGTCAGGGGGACCCAGGGGAAATCTAGTACGGAGATGTTGTCACTATCGGGCGCCGCGCTGAGGAATTGCATATACGTGCCACGAGGGTCCCTCGCGCTGCTTGGGCTGACGGGTATCGGTTCGTCCATCATGCCGAAGGACAAGGACAAAGGGGTGACAGTCCTGGAGATCGGGGCTTCCATTTCTTGAATCGATCTAGTTGGTTGTCATATACTATCGAGCGTTTCTGATCGGCTCTGCGACACAAAGATTTTCGCCCCTGTCCGTCATCGGTCAAGTCGCATGCAAAGTGGGAAAAATATTCGATATTATTATCCACAAGTCAGAGTAATTCGTCTCAAAAAACGAACATAAAGGTCATTCTGAGCAGGGTATCTTCTATGCTTGGGAATCTCTAATAGGGCTTTGTGGGTTTGCTTAGGCAAAGACGGGCTCGATAATTTGGAGAGGAAAGCGGCGGAGTATGTTGACCATCAACAAATGTGCCCAGAAAGCTGGCCGGGGAAGTGGCCCCCCACTCGTCCCTTTGCCTGTGAGTGGCCTAAGTTCCAAGATCCTGCGGTGACTCTAGTCTAGTATCTGACCAGTATTTGTGCGTGGAGTTCCGGGATACACGATACGGCATCTAATCTACGACATATGTACAAGTAGGTATCCCTTACTATGGCACGTCACTGCACATTAGGTGCCTTGCTACTTGTACGGATGGGGGGAGTACAGCCCAAGATAGGCGGTGCTTATGCAGAAGTCTCTCGATCGGAGATGTGGCCGCTGTCTCCTGGCCCCACGGGTTCTCTTATCTCTCACGGGCAGGGCTATTCGACAACTAAGCAAACACTATTTGCTGAGGAGTTGATTACAAAATCCTGCCTGCTCTTGCCACCCGACGGTTCGAAAAGCAAAACAGAGTTCGAGCGTTATGTCACAGGTGTGTGTGCCGCAGTGTAGTCCCTACGTACAGGTAACTAAGGATGTAGGTACCGGTAATCTTGAGTGCGTTGGCCCACTGGAGCGATACCTACCTTGGGCAGGAAAAGAACTTCACACCCAAGTAGGTAGTAAGTGCTGGCCCCTGGGCCAGCCTGGGTAGTACGTAACTACAGGCCAAGGCCTCACGCGCAGTTCAGGGTTACGCTCCAAGTCGAAGTAAGCCGTAACCAATCATCTTCCCTATAGAGGACGCACGGGGCGACCGACCGGATGGAAACGTTAAGAGTATTAGCCGTCGGCGCTGCTCATCTTCTGCGGGACACTGTTACAGTAGTGGAATGCGGATTGCCCTAACGTCTCGACGTTGCTACAACAGGCTGTATCGGGGAGCTCATGCTGCCATGCAAGCAGGTGTCGTCACCCCTCCTCAATACTACAGGGATCTTTGAGATGAAGGCGGCTCATGATGATTCAGTGGTTCCCCGTGTCGTACTAGTAAGTGGTACTTGTAACAGAAGTAGTGCTGGTAGTAATATGGAGAGTGCAGGCAGTAGTACTACGGCTTCATCTGCCCCCCCTGTTAACTGCCAACTCTGTAATAGACCGGGCGCTCTCGTTGGCTGGCGGTCCCTAGTCGAGGACACGCAGACGATTGAACACTTAGAAGTTGATGGGATGGTTGTGGCGAGAAGAACCGGCGGTTCTGCTGGACGTTGGACTTTCATGTGAAGCTCCCCGTGAAGCTCCATGCAAGGCTCCATGTAGAGCTCCAGATATGCTCGATATCGCGCACTATAATATAGTCTAGTGTCATGTCCTCCCTGTCAGGGGACGGTGTGCAGCCAACCAGAGGCAACGTCGGACCTCACTCCGGGGACTAAATTGGCCAATGGCGTCTAAGAAAGTGGGCAACTTCGGACTGGACACCGAGGCTGAGTGACCAATAGCCTACGAGCGTGCCTGGTGTTTAGAACACTAAACCCGGGCCTGGCCGTTGGGCAACGGGTGAAGAGGCCCCATGACGACGGCAATAATCAACTGACGGTGCTCTGGGTGGCATGATGGACGTTGGGTCGACGAGGCAGCCTGTGTTGTCATGGAATGCACCCGTGCGTAGGATGTATGCACACTCTGTAATTACTACGCACACATACTATACGCCGACGGGAGAACTGGATTAGAGACTTGTCCTGCCGCACGTAGCCAGTAATATTCGAGTTCCAGCAGCCTCTACCTTCAGCCAGCACATTATAGTACTAAGCTCTACCAGTTAGAGATCCTTGCCACCCAATATGCCATGCAGAGACCGTTTTACTCTTCGAATCTGTCTAGGCAAATTCTCCCTTATAGGAGTAAAAAGAAATACTCGAGTGATTAGTATTCCTACTTTGTGACGTCGGGGACAAAATGGTTTGTGGGGACAGCCGGACGAACAATCAGCACGTAGCCCGTCTGCCTAGAAATCCCTTTCTTTGGCAACCGTGCGTTTCTCTATCCACGCAAAAGAGTGGTATCACACTACGTCCTCGGTTTCGTAGCCACCTTGCTCTAGAATATATACCATCAAAGCTAAACCCTCTTTCACGGGCAGGGCGGTGATTGTTAATGGACATACCTAACGGTACAAGAGTTGTCCCCATTGCCGGCATCACCCCGATTAAGAGATACTAAGGTACTCCGCTATTACATGTCACAGCCAGGTTACGTAGCAGCCCCTAACCTACTACCCCAAAGCCCCTGTAACAAGGTTCAAATTGAGGGCTTCAAAAGCAGGTCTTCTATCGACGCAGTAGCCCAATATGGTATCAAAGTAACCGTAGAGATTTACTCCTCCCTCCTTGAGGGATTCCGCTCAGTCTTGATACTCTTAATAGCCTCAGTTTCCTCGTTACGCACTTCCTTTGTAGGCTCCATGTCTAAAACCTTCGCTTAGGCAGCGAGGGCACCAAATGCAATAGAACGGGTAGTTGAATATACTCAAGTGAAGGTCTTGGGCATGGACCCCGGACAGGAAGTGCCTAGCGAAGAAGCTGAGGCTATTCAGACTACTTGTAACACGTACAAGAGCTAAAGAAGTTAAAGGAAGAGCATCGCGGATAGTGAAATATACTTCAACGAACGTCTTAGACATAAAACTTAGAGAGGGGCTGTCTAGAGAGAAAAGTAAGGGCGATTCGAACCCCCCCAGGGATGGAAGGAGAAGATATCCAGAGGCCACGTTTAATACAAGCTAGACTACTGCATTAATTGTTACACGTAGGAAGTCCTACCCTAACTCCTTGCAGAGGCATGCGTGCCTAAGTAGAGCGTATACAGGCCTTCCCCCATTATATTGGCTAGCAGAGGTCACAAGGTCAGAACTGCGCCTCTAATAGGTGTTTTAGACACAAGAACCTAAAAAGGAAGTGGGTGCCCAGCGAGGAAAGTGAGGCTATTCAGAGTCCTAAAACCCAGCGAGAATCCTCCAACGAAGAAAGAGTAACCAGATCTTTATATGTCACCTTAACACTATATATTAGATTATTTCTGTTAAATAGAAGTCGTACCTTCCAAGTCAATGCACTGCGCTGCCGGTCTCAGTTGCCCCCCGGTACGGTACTCTCTCATCCCACAAGGCGCCCCCTTTCCAGATGAAACCACTTCCACAACACAAATCACCGAGATCAACATTCAAGTCAACATCATATCACCAAAAGTCTTTTTGTATGAGTGAATTATAAATTTGTGTACAAAGTCGCCTGCCTAATGATACCACCCATGTAATTAACCCCCCAAGCACCCCGACTTCGCCCCCTACCCTACCCTACCCTTCCCCCCCTTTCCCATCGACACATGCTTCTTCGTCAAAAAAACATGTTATCAGTAAGTAGCCCGATCGATATTCATAAAACCCCCCAAATCCAGCAGGTATCATTACAGATTACAATCACACAAAAGGACACGGCCAAATTTTTACGACCGTATTGCGCAGATATAATTTGCGCGGGACTCTTGCCGACATCCCGATAATGCATAATGATTTTTTTTTAAAAAAAAAAAAGAAAAAAAAAAAAGCGTTTTTCTCCAGAAATGCTGATGCCCGTTTGCCCTGGTGGAGAAGGGCGACCGGCATTTAAAAGAAGGAGAGAGAGAGAAAAAAAATAGACTGTTAGGGAAAATGGTATCTCTGCGCCGGGGAAAGCAAATGTCTGAGATGGTGGTATATGGCGTAAAGAATTGAAAAAAATCGTTCACTATCATTTGCCGTCGATCCGTGTTGCGCCGAGTCCCCATCACGCTACATTTTGGTTTCGTCTCTGAGTCGACTATTAGAAGTCTGATGGCTGACTATATTCCCCATGAACATGGCACTTTCCCGCTTTTTCGCTTTATTACCAAACGATGCGTCAAGCATGCCATTCGAACTGGAGATGTATTCTTGTTCGTAGGGGGACCCATATCCATAATGGGGCCGATCATATGTCGGCTGTTTGAGGGTTGGGCCTGGGGCAGACACATCATAACCAGGAGGGGCTGAATAGCCACTTTCGTAAGCTGGCCGCACAGTCGCCTGCATGTTCGGCCCCTGTTGTGATAGATACTGAGGATCATAAGCCTGTCTAGGTGGCGGTGTACCTGCCGTCCGGAAACCTGGTGGCGTGGGCGTCGACCTCTGCTGTACTTGGTCAACGAGTCGCTGTCGATGGGGTGACTCGGTCGTACCAGCAGTCGAAGGACGCCGTGGTTGCGATTCTACAGGTGGGTGCGAATCCGGTTCCGAGATGGGTGATGGGAGCTCGTACTCTTCGGGTTCTATGCCAAAAATGCCTTGATAATTCTGCAGAAGAAGAGCAAACACAGGCGCCGGGATGTTCAGGGTAGGTGAGAAGACTATGCCCACATTACGCACTGTCATCTTATTCCTGTCCGCGTTGTTGATGATTTTGATTAGGAAGGCAATGAGATATTTGAGCAACGTCTCATTAGCAAGCGGAAGGCGTTGCACAAGTTCTGCTAGTGCTGCAATCTTCTCTCGATGATCCGCCATTTCTGTGACTGAGACGAACTGCGCGTGCAAATCTCGGGTGAGAATAGTCGTCGGGAGCTCACGCAAATAAAGTTTCAAGAGCGAGGCAACGGCATGAATATCGTAATAGGTCTCATCCGTGAGGATATTGACATCGCCTTCCTGGTTGAAACGTTCGCGTAACTGCTTGATCACAAGATTGGAGCCGCTGAGACGAAAAATACCCTCTTCAAAAATAGCGTTCTTCAAGTCGAGATACTGAATGCAACGATAGACAACAGCTGGGAGGGGAACATTAGTATCAGTGGGCCCACAGTACCTCACGGCCTCAGCCAGAGGGGCTCCAAAAACCTGTCGCACTGGACCCCGGGATTCGGATTGTGGCTGAGGTGTGCTGCCTCCGCTAGAATTATAAAGAGGGTCCTGATCATCGGAAGATGAGCGCGCTTTAGGGCCGAAGCCGAAGAAACTGCGTTTCCGTTGCTTCTTCTCTTCGATGGAGGGACCAGGCGGGAGCAGGTTGGTTCTACTACCCCAAGAAGCCGAGTCGGATATGATGTGAGGGTCCTTGGGAGCGGATATTGTGTACAATGAAGCTGCCGGCTTCTCTAGGAGTTCGGGGCTCGCTGTTCCTCGGCGCCGGGTTGGCGCGCCCTCGGGGATATCGCCTTGTTTAGCTGTGTCATAACTCATTCCAATAAGAGCACTCTGACTCTCGTTTCGTGGGTCTTGGTATTTTCCCTGTCCGTACATTTTCTTCTTCGCGTTTGCCCCAGTTACATGAGCTTGGCTGCCATGGCTATGAGTGCTAGTCTTCGATGAAGCTTCGTCGTCGTTTGGATCCCGATAATCAATCCAACGCAGAAGAGTCTCGACCCATTGATCACGCTCCTGATCACTTTCAGCACAGAGTACATGCTTGACATAGCTACTTGCGTCCTTCTTCTTCGGTTCCATGACTAAGAATGCGTGTCGATACTGGTTGTCCGGTTCATCAGCATTCAAACCCCCTGCGGGAGAACCGTCGGTGTTCTGCTGAGCCTGTTTCCCAATCTGCGCATTAAAGAGCTTGATGGTCCCCAGATGCGCTCCTCCAGGTGCCTCATAGTACTTCAAGTTAGGGCCGTCGAGAACGAAGTATCGAGCCTTCCACCCTCCAAAGTTCTTGCCTCTTTTTGTAAGATATCCATTCTTGACAGGTCTCCCACTAGGGTCCGTCTCGCCGACCAAGTCGTTCGGAAGTGTGGTGTCGTCACCATTAGGCGGCAAGGCATTGGTAGAGAGGTATTTACATAGTTCCACGGCAGTTGGCAGGTCGAGTAAAGTGTTCAAAAGCTCATCGAGATAGTTATCAAGAACGGTACGGCGAGCGTCGAGTTTGGCGGGCGCATGACCACTGAATAGAGATCGATCAGGCGTCTTGGCAGTGAAGGAAGGGCATTGCTTCATTCTTTGGTCCAGTTTTGCAAGAGAGCTTGAATCCTTTTCTACTCGCCACAGCTCGCCCCCTCCAAACCTAGAAATGACAGCTAGCGTGAAGACGGGATCTTCATCGAGCTGTGTGAGAGAAAGCAAACTCGCCCGAGATGGCTTCATCCGGGACGAGGCTACCTTGACGGCGACTGATGGTAGGGCATTTGGGGGCAATAGCAGATTGGGATATTCCTCGGTAATGAGGCCCTGGAATATCTTGGTGCGCTCCGGTTGCTCGAGCCCCTGCGTCTGCTTGGAGGAATGGACGGGGTTCGGAGAGGCAAAGCTCAGCGGCTCGACAGGCGTAGCATGAAACTTAGGAGTATTCGGCGGGAGCGGTATTGGTTGTCGAGGAGCTCTGGGAGACAAAGGAGTTGCTGTGGAAGCCATACCGCGAGGAGACACGGGCGGGGGAAATGCCACAGGCCGAGGACTCGATGGTAATCCGGGGCTCATCAACGCGGGATGTGGCCTCTGCTGAGACTCGCTCCCACTTAGCACGCCGGCTAGAGAAGCCGGCACGTGGTCCCGCATAATCGACGGTTGAGCAATCTTGGTGCGAGGGCTGATTGGTATTTCTACTTCTTTCTGGCCATTTTCTTCAGCTATGGGCGTCCCTTTCTGACTGCCCTTTTTGCTTTTCTTGGAGACGCTGCGAGCCTCAGCCTCCTGTTGCGCGATAATATCCCGTTCACGGTCATCATCTTCCCTGGTAAGCCGACGGCCTCTTGCTTCTGTTATTGGAAATTCATCCACATCTAGTAAAGAATCGTAATCCGACTCGGAGTCATCTTCTTCGCGGGGAGTTGGTTCCTGCGTTACGCTAGACTTTGCCTGAAGCTGCAAGGGGGTGGGTGGGGGTTTTCGAGGGGGAGGGGCCGGCGGCGGCGGGAACTGCGAAATGCCCTGGTCTATCAAGGGGGTCGCCTCGATGATGGATACAGTTGGGGGCTTCGGTTGGGCGTCGTGTGGAGGCTTGTCAGGAATAGTTCTCGACGGGGGCAACCCAATGTGAATAGGGAGTTCATGCGCAGCGTTGGTAGCGTCCTTAACTGCATCGACAGCGCGGTCCTGTTCCTCGTGGTCAAAATGATCTAGAGCGTGCTCTGATGGCTTAGGCATGGCGTGTGTAGGGTCTAATATTTCGCTGACTTTTGACCGTTGTTCATTTTGTATACGATCGGCTGGCGGAGTGATCGGGTATGGAGCTAATGTCATATCCACGGGCGAATGCTTCGTACTGTCCGAGTCGAGGTTGGAAGGTGACCGAGGCGCATGGGTCTGCTCTGGTTTAGAGGCCTTTACCTCTGCAACAGTAAGACTTCCTTTCCGCTCCGAAGCAACGTCGGATTTTGCATAGTCATCATGGATAGCAATCACCTCCTTCAGCTTTCTCCTATATTTTTCTTTGTCTTTCAGAGCACGATCCAGGTCTTTATTGAGACCCAGTATCATGGCTCTCTGTTTATCCACCAAGCGCCATAGCTGTGCATTTTGCTGCGATTGGGACTGCTTCTCTTTTAGGAGGTATTGAATAACGGCTTCAGGTGACCCGGCTGCCCTAATCAGGTTGGCTACGTCGTCTGGGGAGCTTTGCTGCGATGGCGCTCGTGAGGATATGGCAGAGACCGCCGAGTCGATCGACGATGTCCGAGGGATTGACCTCGTGGAATCGACCTTGGAGAGGGACGACCCACTCGCCATCGTTGGTAGGCTTACAGCAGCAGCGCCTACTGGCTTCGTCCTGGTAACGGGTTTCCGTCGAGTTTGGGAGTCATTCGTAGGTGGAGGGGGGAGGCTCGGGCTGGACGGGCTAGACGAAAGAAGAGTTAGTCACGATGCCTCCCAATAACACCGCCACGTGTCGAACGAATTTCAGCCCCAGGTTCTCGAAAACGCACCAGGGATGAGCGGTGACCGGGGTTGCCGGCGGAGAAATCTCGAGGAAGCTTGTGCCTGCGACGTGGGAAGGATGAGGCCAGGGTGGTCGCTGGGCTTCCCTAGGCAGTTGTGTAAAAGAGCCAGACGCAGGTGAAGGCAAGGGGGACGGCGCTAGGGACTCGACAGCCGGCGAGGGAAAGCCTGCAGCGCTTGGGCTCACGCTGGGCGACCTGGAGGCGATGCTTGTTTGCAGAGGGCTGGGCACGGCTCGCCGTTGAGATCTAGAGATAGTGGAGCTCTTGGTCAGCGCTGTCTGGACTCTTGAGGACCGTGTTTCCAACCGGTGTAGGTGCGGGCGGCTGGCTGGCTGGCGGGCGTGCGGACGGGTGGTCCAGTGGCTTTCTTCTTCTCTTCTGGTCGACTGGCCGGCTCTCGCCTGCGTTGCTAGCAACGTACTTGTAACGCGGCGCTTTTTTACAGGCCCAAGCCGCCACGTGCAGAAGCAGAAGCAGAAGTCCAAGCGGATTCCAGCCAAGCGGGTGGTGCCGAGAAAATGCACGCTCTGCTGCCGACCAGCAGATTACGCAAGCTATCAATGCGAAACCTGGGGACGCAGGCTTCCCGGCAAAGCCTGTAGCGACGTGGCAAACGACTCTTTGTTTCGCCCTCGCGCGTATATCGAGGCACGACCACCAAAGAACGGCGGACAGACAAAGAGGAGAAGGAGGGGAGAGAAAAAAGGCCGGACGGATCGGCGCCTCACCTTGCTAGGCCCGGGAGTGGGAGCGACGGCGATGAGGATGCGGTGCTCGCCGTCGCAGCAGTCGTCGGCTTCGTGGTCGTCCTCGGGGCGGGCGGCGAGGAGAGCAGTTCAAAGTCGTCCGAGGAGTAGTCTGTCGCGGCTCTGCCGATGGTTGGACTATCCTGAATGCCCTCTTCGGTCGCTTGTCGCTGGTCGACCTGGGAACTTGGCGGAGTCTCGCTGCGCCGGAGCGTTAGATGCGACATGCCTTTGGGTAAGTAAGTACCAGGTAGCCCACACTTGCGCTACGGTCCTGGCCCCACGCCCACTCTGTGGCTACAATGTACGGAGTATGATGTACAAGTACCTGTACACGGCGGCAACGGGCAGGGTGCCTCAAGGGTTGTAGAGGCCCTATAGCGGTAGGCAGGGCAGGGTACCTGTGCGCAGGCGTAGCGGCGTAGTACCGAGTATACCTGTACGATATACCTGTACGACGTATGCAAAATAGCTGCGCGACGAGGGCGGTGATTGGCGCCGATTGTTTCGCAGGGGCCAGAGCTTTGCAGCCCCTGTAATTAATCCCCCGGCTGGCCTATGGCTGGGCCCCCGCGGCTGGTCAGGGCTGGTCAGGGCTGGTCTGGGTTCTTGACCGCCGAGACTGCGGTGGGCTCTCGTTCGAGACACTCCAAACGACCGAAAGAAGAATATCACCCTGACCCTGACTGACGTCGCATGCGCCTGTATCCCGTTCAATAGTGGTGCGACTGTCGCACAAATTGCTAAATCCGGCAGCCGACGCAGGCAGGGTTCAGGCCTGCAATCCGACTCCCAGCGCAGCAACGACAAGAGTTGAGCGCCTACGTGCTATCGAGGTGCGATGCGCCGCCGTACGGATACCTGCGTCGCCAACGCTGCGAACGCCTCGCTTGGGTAGAAGACGGCGCGACTTGGGAGCACGTAGGGGCGATAAATAACGATGGTGATAATGATGCTGATAATAATAATAATAATAATAATAATAATAATAATAATAATCGTAATAATAAGGGGGAGGGGGGAATGGTGAGGAGGGGGGGAGGGGCGCCTTGTCCTCCCCTACCTGTCTCCTCTGGCATGTAAATCACACCTCTAAAACCGGTGAGATGTGCAGAGTCACGATGGTAGAAACGAACAAAAGAGCAGGATTGGGAGTAAATAGAAAAGTCAAGCTATCCGAAGGGAAGGGCGGGCGAGCGAGCAGGGAAAAGGGAGAGAAGAGAGAAGAGAGCAGAGAGCAGAGAGCAGAGAGCAGAGAGGTAATGAGTGGCGTCGAGCTGCAGGATAATGAATAGTTGCAGAGTCAGGAACTGGAACTAGAGCTGGAACAGCCCGATACACCCCAGGTAACTTTGCCCGTCTCAAAGCTTAATTGACTATGGTACTCGGGACAGTGGTAGAGTCTAGACAGGTACCGATATCAGGGGGAGTTTCGTAGCTATAGCTATCTCTCGACTACCAGTCCTTGCCGCAAGCCACAGTCATTCTCCTCTGTGTGTGAGTCTATTCGAGAGAGCAGGAAAAGAAAAAAAGAAAACCACCGCCTGGAGTTACTACCGTAGTTCCCTCTATGCGTTAAGTACGGTAGCGGTGATAGATACCTACCTCTGCGTACCTAGGTAGACTACTTACTTAACCTAACCAGAGAGAGTTGCCCCTGAATCGCCAGAAGAGCCACCATTCTATTGTGCATAGTTAGCCACTACAAGCGTCCAAGCTAACCTACCGAGGTTAAAGTACCTACCTAATGCAGAGACGGGTAAAGGCGCCGTGAACGAACCAGTCCCCTTATCCACCCCGTGCCGGGCCTAAACCTACTGCAGGAGTACGTACATGATAGTACCAAGGCTTCTCCTGACAGGTCAACCAATTCCGCCAATGGTGATAAGCAGACGGACATTTGAAGGACCTGCATGGGGAGGGACGGCTTTTCGACACTATAGCATACTGGTACGATTTATATGATAATCGTTATAATGGTCAACAGCTCGCGCTTACACTGATAGGCAGGTGGTTATTTGGTGGCAATTATACGTACGTACCGGGCCCTTGAGAAGAGGAGGCCCGATAGACATGCAGGTACGTACTTGTGCGCTCATCGAGCATTGTATAACGTCAAAATATGGTAGGTACACACGAGGCCTGATACCAACCTGTTACCCCGTACCCGCGTAGGTACATGACTGGAAAACGTTTGGGCCAGAATAGGTAGGTGCTTACAGGCAAGGTTGTTCGTCCAGGGTTGTGCAGGGTTCACCCCCAAATTGAGAGCACCGATTTACATAGCACAAGCATCTCTACAAGTACTTATCTGCCTGCGTACCTAGTAGAGATGCAGTGGTAGGCTTGTGTAAATATCCAGACGTGTCGGCTAACCATCCTCTTACCAAGTGCGTATGTACGTGGGTTGTTTGTACTACTAGTATGTATGTGTGCTCCTTTTAATCACGTACGGTACTTTAGTACTTGTAATCTCTGGTTCATACTAGTATGTACGCACAAGTAGGTACACGATCCGCACCGGAAATCGATGTCCCCATGTAATTACCTACTCGCTACGTAGTATTGTGCCGTCATGTAGCCTGCAGGAGGAGGCTGCAGGAGCACAGATTGGGTGGCCGTCGTTCCCCTTGACAGGCCGCATCAAGATGGGGGTGGCTCTCTCGCCCTCTGCACGATCCTGCAACGACCTGGCGGCACACTGCAGGAAAGGAAAAAAAAAAAATTAAAAAAAATAAAACCCTTGAAGCAAGATCCCCGGCGGTTTGCTGTCAAACCCCTCGGCGGCGCGCGCGAGATGCAGGGCCCCAGCCAGATTGGAGATCAGACGTGACCGTGGTGCTGCCGTCCCATCCCCTGAATTCCGGCAGAAGTCAACTCCCCCCCCATCCTTCCCTGTGGCCGGGCAGGAGACGGGCTGGATGGTTGTCATGGTGTAGCCTGTAGGTAGCACTACCGAGGGCGGTTCGTCGAGTCATGAAGGAGGCAGGACGGACGCTTCAGCACTGCAAGATGTCGCCCAATCACCGCCGCGCCCGGCCACGTGTCTGCCCATCCACTGGCGTCCAGGCACATGATAGGCACCGGCAAGATGAGCGCAAGACGAGACAGGATTTCAGATGGGCCCGGCATTTAATATGCACGCAATCATTCCCAAGCCCTCCACTCACGCCGCAGGAAGCTCGCGGGCCGGCGGCGGGGGGCGGGGGGGGGGGGGGGGGGGGGGGCGGGCGGGGGGCGGGGGGGGGGGGGGGGGGGCGGGGGCGGGC
>MU281354.1:408120-423403 GCA_022385595.1 Xylaria palmicola
CCATTTTTTTACCACCCCACCCCCCCCCCCCCCCCCCCCCCCCCCCCCCCACCCCCCCCCCCCCCCCCCCCCCCCCCCCCCCCCCAGCCGCCCCCCGGTTGACTCAGTAATTAAACAATCTGCCCAGTCGAGTGCGGGGCCTGCCGATCTGGCCAATTGTACAGTAAGTGGTGCGTGGTATTTGTAGTGGCATTACCGAGCATGTGCGAAACTTGAGTTGGCGGTGTGATGGCATCTACGTAGTGCGTATACCCGTTTGCGAGTTTGGTGGTGTGCATCCTGGTATATTGCTAAGTGTGGTATGCTATAGTACATGACAGTATAGCAATGGTATGCTTGGATATGGTGTGTGTGGTGCCTGTGTCCATGTGATCATCTAGCAAGGTAATTTAGACAAGGTCTCGACCCCAAAACAAGAATTGGGAATGTTTGGCCGTTTATTTGCCCGGGTTTCTTACACCGGCGCGAGTAATACTCTATCTAATCTTGCGTCGTTTTGTCGTCGTCGCATCAGGTACAGGTGCTCGATTAATCCTGGTCTCATCGGGCCACATCATACCGAACCTTGGGGTTGAGAGACAGGGACCAGAGGGAACAACAAGCGCTGACTGGCGCTTATTATCGGTGTGACAGACCGTATAACGGACACGGGCGCCCTATACTTCTATTACAGGAAACACCCGGTATCTTACTTGGCCCCCTTGGTGTTCGAAGCCCAAGCCTTCATCATCGTCTGTCATCATCTTTGTCGTCATCGTCGTCGTCGTCGTCGTCGTCGTTGACGACCTCAACCCCGCGTAACGCGTTCGCCTCACGGGACACCAGATAACCGGAACGCAGGGGGCAGCTCAGGTAGGTTGTCAGGTTTGGGTTTGTCCCATCAGCCACAGCCACCACGGAATACCCCTCGCGAGCACGCGCCTCACGGCTCGGTTACCTTCCGGCCGGCTTCTGCAGATCACAAGGCGGCGACCGAACAAGCACCGGGTTCTGCGCCCGGGGGGCTGCGCATCGACGAGCCTGGGCTCAAGAGGCTCATCTTTCTTTGACTTCCTTTCTTCTCTTCAGGCTTATTTTTGTTTTACTTTTATTTGCTTTCTAGTTTTTGTATTTTTGTTTTTATGTATTTTTCCCATTCCGCAGCTGCGCCAACGCCCACGTCGACTTGAAATTAGTCAGCTGTAATTGACGTTTTGTGGCTTATGGCACACGGTATAGTGCTTGCAGCCAGCTGAGCGCGATCCGCATCTCCTTACATACTGGTAGCACTAAGTATGTGCTACTTAGTAGGAAACGCAGCCTAAGCGCGCAAAGGGAAGCGGTAGCTACCAGAACGAAAGGAAGAAAAGAAAAGAAAGAAAAAATGGGCTGCAACCATCGAAGCGTAGACCAAATAGGAGCTTAGAAGAACTGTAACGCTAGATCTCCTGCGCAGATAAAGCCGAGATACGTACGTAGCGAGACCGTTCACTCGGACGCGGGATAAATCGCGACGATAGAGCACAAGGCGCCAAGCCTGAGCAGGTCCCGTGGGCACTTCTGGCGGCGGAATGGCCGTGTGGTTTCAGCTTTGGTTTCAGCTAAGAAGACAGACTCCAGTGCGTAGATCACGATGCCGAAACCCTGTCCCCGTGCAGTCCCGGCAGCGGACTCGGATTCAGGGTCTGATTTGCTTTGGTTTGGACTCTGGGGCACGCGACACCCTGCCTTTCGTATCACAGGCGGGAATCCTCCTCATCCACGACAGTTCTCGGGTTTAGCGTGCGGGTTGCAACCGTATCCTCGTTCGCATAAAGTAACGTTCCTTGGGGTAACCGAGATGCCTTGAGAAACGCAGAGCCCCGGGTAGCGATTCAATACTATAAATAATATCTCCTATTGCCTGTTCACCGAAACGAGTGGTAGATAAATGTATAAGACGTATGGTTATTGCGACAACAATAACCCACTAGCTTTATGCAACCCCGTATAGTGCTTCATGTGTTAACCCCCGAAAGTATACAATCTTATAGCCTAGGTAGTTACTCGAAATGAACGAACTTACTAGGACACGGCAGGCAACCACTCGGTTCAGCTATCAAACTCTCTTCTTCAGTGAACCGTTGATGGACGTGGCAGACATGCGAACTTGATTCGTTTAGCCGGTCTACATAATCGCGAGAGGTATGGCAACCCATGAACATTCATCATTGGCAAGATGCTTTATGAATGCCATTGGCATATGATACCTCAAGCTCACAACCCGCAACCTACTTACACACCGTTCTAGGTGTCACCCTACCGCGAACTCCCGCAGCGAGTGAGGTATCCCGATCTCGCCCCCCCGATACACTCTCATAACCCCAAAGCAGAGCTCACACAAATCCCCGGCCGAGGCCATCAATCCGGCATGCCCCATCACGGCCTCCTCGGCAATTTTGACCTAGCCGTCTCACAAAAACAAGCCAACGGACAACCCACAGCCAGCCGTATCACGAGTCCACGCCAACCCAGTTCAACTAGCGTGACACAAGAGCAAGGGAAATGGGACTCAGGGAGATAGGAGAGAGCTTCCCACAAACCCTTACCCCTCCCCACCAGCTCGCCAATCTCATCCGTCAGCTTACGGCGCATCTCAAACCCACGAACGGGAAACACCTCCTCCAAAACGCGCAATCAGCAGGGTAAGTAAGGACGGGGAATCCCCACGATTCCGGACCGTAGCCCCCCACCATGAGATGTCAAATAGGACTCCCTTGTCTATAAACCCCGGGTCAGGCATCACACATGTATATATATTCACATATATAAGCTTCCCCCCGTCTCACATTAATTAAGAAAGACAATATACCCACTACCGAAGATACGTAATCACAGAGCGAGTCCGAAACCGAGCCTAACTTTAGTCAGTTACTCGAGTGAAGGAAGTCTCGTGAGTCCCGACTCCACGGAATGGGATGACGCGTTCCCAAACCACTCACAAGCACAGGCTCAAAGTACGCAAGTATCGACGAGAAAGTCAGAGAGTGAAAAAGGAAAAGAAGAAGAAAAAACATCTCAAAAAACGTACAACACCGAGGATTCGCTGGTCGTCACCGACCTAACTACTAATTCGGCGCTCTCCAGCTTGTCTAGGGCAGAGCGGACGGGATGCCGAATTCTCTGGAGGCTATGGTCGTACGTGACGGATCAAGGCCCTACCGACGTTTATACCTGCCATGGAGCACAGGTAGGTACCTGTTTTGGCTCATGAGGTAAGGGGTCTCTGCTCATCATGCACTCACTCTGCTCGCTCACTAGAACACCATCATTATCGCCCCCAATTGCATTGAACACAAAATCGTCCCCTAATAGAGAGAAGGGGAGGGACACGTTGTGAAATGATGTCATAATGTCTTTCGTTACATCGTATCGTGGGTTTCGCTCATCCCGTGTAAGTTATGTAACCAAGGCCCAGAGCGCCGAAATGCGCCGTACAAGCATCTTCCCGTACAGTACATGGCCCGAGCCCATCCGTGTAATCCCCCTCATGATTAAGTATTACATCGTAAGTGGGCAAATAAATAGACCCCGTTGTGTATTCAACGCCGTTAGTCCCTAGTGTAACGTATATCTACGCTCATGTCCAGAAAAGAAGAAGAAAAACAAATCCCCATCCAAATTATCCCCGTAATACCATACCCCTTTAACGCCATGGCTGTAGTCGTCGCCTCATTCATCAGTCGCGGATATACCGTCTGCGCCGGTGATCTTCGATGACGATGTCGCGGCCCGGGCTGTGATGCCGGGGCTCGTAGCGCCGCGGCGCCTCGACGTAGCGGAACGTGTCGTACTGCGGCTCGGGCTGCACGGGGTAGGGCACGGGGACGCGCACGGGCACGGGCACGAGCCGCTCGCGCTCGATGTACACCTCGCGGTCCCGGCTGTGGCTGTGGCCGTGGCGCTTGCCGGAGCGCGACGACTTGTAGCTCCTGGACGTCCGCGAGGACTTGGTCGATCCCGTCTCCGACGGGTCCACGTCCACCGCGATGACGTCGATGGGGGAGTTGGGCTCCGGCTCCGGCTCCGGGATGCAGACCGGCGGAGGCAGCGGCGGGCGCGGTGGGGCGACCTCGATGACGGTGGGAACGCGCTCCGGCTCAGGCAGCACCGGGATGCAGACCGCCGGCGGTGGTGGCGGGGGAGGGGGAGGTACGATGGTGGTGACACGCCGTTTAACGGTGACAGCGCCATCCGAAGGCGGTTCTAAATAAAGCACCTTCTTGTACTTGCCATACCGCTTCTCACGGGGCACTGAGTAGATTGTAGACATCTTGTCAGCGATCGTCTGGTCTCTCCTACTGTATGGAGGGTGGAGTGGTTGTGTTGTTGTTATTGTTGTGTATGATGATAACCAAGGATAGTAGACTGTCAGACGGAAACTAACCTGTCGAAACATAGAAATACATGTCGTGGGGATCGAGAGATCCGGCTTTTGATATAGTCCAATAGACGTCGAATCGGGGCGCAGGGAAATTCTTGGCGCCCTGGACAGCGACGGGTGTTGTGGATGGGTGTGGACTACGTCACGGCCTAGGCAGATTGACTGGGCTGACTGGGGTGGATGGGCCGCAACGTATCTAGAATGTACGACGTTGACAGGCGAATGCAGGGTCCTGCCAAGATAGTCTGGCCTGTTGAGTTGCAAGCAGCTGTTTGTGTCCTTCGACAAATAGGCGGAATTATATTACGTTGAGATGCGTCTCGTCGACGAGGTATTAACATTACCGATTAGACTACGGGAAAGCGAGAAGGTTCCTCTCGTCAGAGGAGGGAAGCATGAGGATTATAAATATTAGCCACCGGCAGCCGTATTACGAACCAAGCAGGCTCATCCGCAGCGACGACGTGACCAGTCGTCGCAGTTCCAGGTAGATTAGGCTGCCATCTCCATCTTGGCTCCTCGTCCATCTGTGCAGCTTCTGTAGCGCAGTGAACCTCCAAGACAGCAAAAATGGTGGTAACGATGAGGAGGGTTGAACAAGGGACGATCCGATGACGTTGTGCACCGATATGGTGGGCAGCCGACTGCATCAGGCCTCAGCAAATGAGGCTAGGGCACCAGGCTTGGCCTGCTTCGAGCGCGAGTGACCGGGGCGTTCCTTGGCCCCAGATTCGAAAGCCGACGGCCCCATCTCCGCCGCACTACCCATCTTGTTGCCGATCAATGCCGTATCCGTGCCAATTCTTGCCCCTCGTTGGTCGCCTTTCGTGGACACCACAACAAAGAAATGCTCCCACAGCATCCAAACACCGGTACTGTATGATGGTGGTTGGCCGGGCAAGGCGTGGCTCGTTGGGCGACGTGTCGAGTCGAGCTGCACGTAAGCCCGCGCTGGCAGGCGCTGTCCGTGGACACGTCAACTCAGGCGACTGGACCATCCCCCTTGCCGGCACGCAGCCGTGGTTCAACACCACCGGCGGAGAGTGGTCGCTGGCAGCCACACCGGCTCTCGTCCTCGCTGCACTTCAGCCCTTGCTCGACATCGAGCATGAACGTACAGGCGTTAGGGCTGCCTGATTGCTACCTCAACGGAGCATAGATACCGGAAGCGAGGAGTCAAGTTGAGTCATACATGCGCGTCCGCGTAATGCCACACCGGACATCCTATCATATAAGAATCCCCCCGGTACGTTCACACAGAAACGGGCTCTTTGGCATTGCTTGTTAGACATCCTGACGACTCAACATGGGCCGGTCGGGAACGTGTGCCCCGTAAGCGTATGATGACGGGCTTGTTCATTGCGTGAGAGCCAGTGCCTCGTTCAATAGAGGACATGAACGCGTTCCTCGCCGCATTGCGATAATCCGTCAACCGGAGTGCGCTCAACCTCCCGACGCATTTAGTTCCGAATCCGATTCATTATCGGCGAATCACTGATGATGAGCCGGAAGAAGCAAATGCTGAATTCAGCCTAGAGTTCCGTCATCGCCACCCGCGGGCCCGGTAAAGACGGGACGACACATGAGATATCTGATCTTCAAACACCGGATTGTCGATCTCCCTTTAAGCGTAGCCACTAGGAGAGCTCCACGCCTTTACGGTAGAGCAGGCCCACCACATAATGCTTCCCCAAGGTGCAGAAAGGCTGCGGCGCCATGTCAAATATCATCAAACAGTACTTGAGGCTCGCCACTTGGGTATTCATTGCAACATGATCATCAAATTCCGTTCAACTGTGTGTATTGGGTATCGAGAACGGTAGTCTACGAAGCGAGCCGCCCATCTATATGCTCGCCGATGCCATTGCAAACATGCCTCGGAAGGCGGAGATATCTAATTAGACAGGTTTGATCATGAAGATCTATAGGGCGTTAGCATTCGCTGGTCAGAAATAATCGAGAACTGTGCATACCTGATTTAAAGCTTGCACATCACCAAATGCCATCCTCTTTGCCGCGATGTGGCGTGACCTCGCACGATAACGGGCTGAAAGCGCCACCGGTGTCGAGGTGCCGGTGGTGTTCGGCGTTGAAGAGCCGCTGTCCTGCGGCGCTGCAGCCAATGTCGTGGTTGAAGATGTTATCGCTGCCGTGACTGAACTAGCGTCTGTGCTCTCTGCCCTTTCCCGCTTCTTATCCTTTTTCTTTTCCTTCTTTCTAGATTTCTCCGATACGGCGTCTTCGGGCGATCCTGTAGATTTCTTGCTCTTCTTCCGCTTCGTCCCGGATTCGACTAGGTCCGCATCAACCTCCGCTTCTGGTGCCTTCCCAGACCGCTTTGATTTTTTCTCCTTCTTGTCCTTCTTGTCCTTCCGTTTCGCCGATTTGTCTACCTCAATATCGTCACTTTTAGACTCTTCGGGAAGCTTTGAACGCTTCTTCCGTTTCTTTTCGGGTTTGCTGTCGGATGTGTCGGCTTCCTCAGACTCGCTCGCTTTTCGCTTCTTCGATTTCTTTTCTTTCTTTGTTTTCCTCTCCTTCCTCGTAGGCTCGTCTTCCGAGGCGTCGGACATTGGCTCCTGTTTTATGGGTGTGGATTCGCGCTTAGGTTCGGCCAACTCGGCCATCTTTACCTGATCTCCGACTAACAGCCCCCCGCTGACGAACCGCATGGGTCCGTACCTCCTCTCGACAAACAAGTTGGTCTTGATCTCGGAGCGGACTAGCCTCTCCGTCTGAAGGGTCTCTTCTGATTTCCCATTGAGCCGGCCAAGGAGATCCTTGAATACGTCCAAGCCAGTGCATTCGTCGCTCTGCTTCTGGAGGATTTTGGCGCCGAGGCCGAGGGTGTCGTCTTTCAAGTTGATTTTGATGGGGGCCAGACTGGCGGCAGTGTGTAGTTGCCCATGCGCGGCATCCTGGGCGCCGAGGTACTTGCCGGGCTCCCATCCCTGAGCGCGGAGGATCTTCTGGCCAAATGTCGTCTCGTCCCTAGTCCATCTGGTATTGTTCGGATCGTAGTCTAGTTTGCGGCGACTGCATGGAATGGGTTAGCATGTTCATGGTATTGAGTGGTGTTTGCCTGTGTGCCTTACTTCCGCGGCCCCGAAAGACCCATTGTGTCCACCAATATCCGACTTCAAAGCGTCTCTAAGTGGAAACGCCAGTCGACTACGATACCACGATACCAGTGCAATCGGAAATGGCTTCCATGGTTGGAGTCCTTCGAGCTTCCTGTTTTTCGAGAGATAAGTGGTTGGGTAAAGTGGGGTACGTGCGATAAGGATGACAGCTGGGGGATCGTACTAACAGCTGGCGCGACAGATGTGCTTTAAGTGACCCACATGTAAGTGGTAGTTGCCATGAGCTGAGCTGAATACGGTACTCGCTGTACGCAAGAAGGCGCAGACTGGCCAGATACTGTATGTAGCTCCTTCCTCTATGATGGCATTGAAATACAAAAAGAGAAAGTTTCTCTGTGATGGTCTGACCCACTTGAACTGTCCGGCCTACAATGCCTTCTGTGTGATGTGACATTCGTTCATGATGCTACTGCTTGATGCCAAGTCGTGATACAACCTGTGAAGCGAGAGACTTCGTCTAAGAGGATACCACCAAGAGCGCTCTGCAAGGGATACCACAGCCGGGACGAGACAACCATCCCGCTGCCAAGATGCCACCGAAGCGCAAGCGAAGAGAGGATATAAGCTCGGACTCGGAGCCGAATGCGTCGTCCTTGCGCCGTCCCTCGGCGATGAGCCTGCTCCCAGACGTGATGAGGAATATTGTATGCTTTCATCCGCGAATTCCCCCGCTCGTGTATAGTCCGTGGCGGTCGGGATGGCGAGTAGACGTGACCAGACGAGCCCGTGTGCAACCCAGCAGCGGCCTGTGCTAATCCGCTCCGTCCTTCTTCGGGGGGTCACAGGAAGCGCTCAAGGAGAGGCGAAACAAAGATCGCAAGAAAATCGCCGCCGAGCTCCAAACCCACGTGGCTGGGAAGAAGAAGAGCATCAGAGATCACTATGTTTCTGAAACCAAGAAGAGGTGAGCGATTTCGGGGCGTTGTCGCTGCGTATTTTGCATTCGTCTATTCTCCATCCGTGTCTCGCAGCCATGGCACCAATTCTGAAGTCAAGGGCGCACGCGTCGTGCCCAATCTACATCCACACAAACAACCACAGAACCGGGCCATCTAATCCCCTTCCAGGTCAGCCGAGACCAAAGACCTCCTGCTCCGGTACTGCCAGGCCCTCGAACAGCAGGTCTCGATTGAGAAGTCCATCGAGGAGATAGTCGTGACCAGCCGCGAGGACCTCAAGGAACTCGAGATCGTCCTCGAGGCGGCGTACACGGGACGCCAGCAGCAGTCACGCACCCCGATCGGCTCCTTCGCTTCCTCCTCTGCCCCCGGACCAGCAGCAAAGCGTGTTGTCCCAGCTGCTCATTCGGATTTCTGTGGCGCGACGGATAAGGATTCCGTTGAGATCCGGAACGGGGCTTGGGTCGGCAGAGACGGGAAGGACGGGCGTGCTCGTGATGGCAATCCTGCCCCCGGTAACCACCAGGACGAAGGGCAAGTGAAGAAGAAGTTCCTCGACGAGCTCTCGTGGTAATTCGAGTCTCTATAGCCTACGGCTGATAGAAGACTAAGAGTATGAATAATGGGGCGAGTACAGGTTGATACGCGTGGGAATCTTTGCTATATGGGCAGAGTGATTTTGCTAGGTTGGAATTATGTCACATGGGTTGCAGCCGAGGAGCGCAGCTCAAGTTTGCTACAGGATGATCAATCATCGTTAGAGAAGGCGAAAAGGCTTCGTTCTAGTATTTGTTATCATACACTGCTCTCTACCATAGTACCTAATGATCAAGAAGATCAAACGGCACGAGGCAATCATCCAAACTACCAGTACTTGATCTCTACACATGCATGATTGTCCGAGAAATTCTCTATGTGTAATCCTTCCTCATGCACTCGTTGACAGAATACAATGATGAGAAAAAGGGGAGACCCCTAGGTCCGTCCTGACATGTATCGATTCCTTCTTTTATCCCCGAAAAAAACCCCAATCTTTGTCAATGCCAAGGCCAATGCCAACACCCACCAGCATCCATGGGCCGTCCGTAAATGCGATCGCGGTGTAAAGAAAGAGGGTCTATTCGACGACACGTCCGTATTCGCAGCACGTGGCCGGATCAGTCCGATGAGACAGCGCGTGTCCAAGTCTTGACCTGCGTCCACTCTAGTCGTCTCTTACTCTGAGGGACAAAAAACAACAACAAAAAGCCAGGAAAACTCCTCGCCAATCGCAAAATGCAGCGCAGAAATTTATGCCACAGACAAACAAGACGTTTATGAGCTTTTCTTTTTCTTCTATTGGGAAAAGAACAAGAAGAAGCAGCGGGAAAGGCGACGGCCAGAGACAAATGCAGTGCGTTCGAGGCACACAAGTCCCCCCCTCCTCTAAAAAAAAAAAAAACACCAGGAATTATGCATTTTGCGAGGCTTGTGCAGTCTCCTCCTCGAGAAGCATGAGCTTGCGGCACTGCTGCTCGACCGACTCGCTCTCGGCGTCCTCGTCGGCGGGGACGTTGCCCTCGACGATGCGGGCGAGCATGAGCTTCTTGACGCACGAGTTGAAGATGAGGCCCTCGACCGAGTCGCGCGTGAGGAGGCGGACGACCTCGACGTCGCGCGTCTGCCCGATGCGGTGCGCGCGGTTCGACGCCTGCACGTCGTCCTGCGGGTTGTCTGACTGGTCGAAGATGATGATCTTGTTCGCCGCCGTCAGGTTCAGGCCCGTGCCCCCGGCCCCCGTCGTGAGCAGGAAGACGGGGATGTCCGGGTTCTGGTTGAAGCGCTCGATCTCGGGGAACCGGTCGGCGATGTCGGTGGACCCCGTCAGCTCGCAGTAGGGGATGTCGGCGAACGCGAGGGTCTCGCGGAGGACGTCGATGACTAGATCGAATCGGCTGAAGACTAGGACACGGTCCCCGTTCTTCATGTAACCGCGGACGAGTTCAAGAAGCTTCTGAACTTTGGGGCCCTCTTCCCACGACCTGTGGGGAATATCGAAATGCCCAATGTACTTTTCAAAGTGCTTACACTCTAAATGTAGCTGAAAGTCTGACTTGTCCATATAATTTTCTAACAATAGCGCTTTATGGCGATCGGCCTTGCTTTGGACATAAAGTTCTTCCTCGCTACAATTCTCCCACAGGATGCCAACCATTTTCTTAACGATCTCATCTGTAAAATGAACGCGGAAAAGTTGGTGGTGGATTGCTGCTTTGCGGAGTTGCATCCAAGAATGAGAGTCCTTGATGGTCGATGAGGCCCTTTGTTTTCTGGGCACAAGATATCGGCCTTTAACCTCTTCATAAATGGCTCTTTGCTTGGGGTGCATATCAACGACTATGTTGTGCTCGAATTTCTTGGCCAGATCGAGGACCTCCTCCTTCCTACGTTGTAGGATGAATGGGGACATGATTGCTCGCGCGTTTGACACGCGCTCCTTAGCTAGTGCAGCGAAATTGTGGATTTCTTTGTTCGGAACTTTGGCTTCAAAGATAGTGTCAAGTTGTTCAAATATCTCGTCACCAAAGAGGTCGGGTTCCACAAAGTGGAGAAGCGTGAGGAGTTCTTTGAGATTGTTCTGTACGGGGGTGCCGCTGAGAATCAAACGCCACGTTGTTGGGACTCGCATCATTTGCTTGTAGATGAGGTTTTTGCGGTTCTTCAACTTATGGCCCTCGTCGAAGATCGCAGCATAAGGACTTAACTCCTGCAGCCAATGAAGGTCTTCTTTCGCTCTTTCGACTTGTGAGTAGCTGGTCAAAACCACATGATTATCACGGGCCTCCTCGGGGTCGATATTACGTCGATCCTTCCCTAGATATGGCAAAACGCTCAGCTCGGGAGCAAATCGTTCAAACTCGTTCATCCAGTTTTCACACACGCTGGGAGGGACAACGACTAAACAAGGCCAGGGTCTGGTGTTGTTAGAGCCTTCGTCATAGGAGCCAACTAGATGGGCAATGATAGATATGACTTGACAAGTTTTTCCGAGCCCCATGTCGTCTGCGAGGATGCCGCTAAATTGCTTTGAGTGAAGCAGATTCATCCAATTTAGACCTAGGAGCTGATACGATTTGAGCGTAATGTCTTCAGCCATGAGGTGGGGTTTCTCTGATATCGGCAATGAAGTTCCTTGTTGAGGGTTGCCGTTCTTGTCCATTGACCAGCTAGTCATGACTTTCTGTAGTCTCTTGCCGCGGTCCTCACATTGCTTGATCACCTCGGAAGCTGCATGGAATGCAGCAAACCACGAAGTCAATTTTTCGACAAACAGCGAACCAATCTGAATACGTCTGGCCTTTGACTTGGCCCTGGATTCTTTTTTTGTTACGGCTTCTGCGTCAGAGATTGAATCGAACGGGCGACAAGACACGATTAGTTTGGAGTCTGCTACAGAGAAGCCGGTAATCTGAGCAAGTGACTCGGCAGTGCACGAATTGAGGTATCCCATAACCTGTTCCTGGTGGGGTGATTGCCGAACAGTGGGGGGCGTAGCAGAGTCTACTCTGGCATCAGGTTCAGAATTGGCTTGAATCTCCGTTTCGGCCTTTCGCTTGCGTGGGAGCAGCTTATTTGGATGAGGAAAGTCCGAATCGGAGTCTGAATCGAGGGTGATAACTGTGGGTGGCGGGCTGCGGTTGCGGCGGCCCCGTTGAAGTCGCCCACGGGGTCTAGCCGTGGGCTCAGGGTTAGTCGGGGGGATAGATGCTGTTACGGCCATAGTGGGTGATTCTGATAGCTTATTAGGTGATTGGTTCTCCGACCGCGCCGGCGTGGTCGGTGCAGAGGACGCCGAGGAAGAAACCGAGAATATAGGAGGAGAGGGTGATCGCTTTCGACCCTGTACTAGGCGTCTGCGTGGTGGCTGTTGGTTGCTCTTGTTGAAGGAAGAATCCGTAGCGGTATACGAGGTAGATGTAGTGGCGGTGCTGTTGGTGGAATTAGAAGTAAGGGAACAATGCTTTTGTGAGAAGGACGATTTGGTGGGGCTGGTTGAAAGAACAGGACTACCCAAAGGCCCAAATAAAGATGATTGTTTAGTTTGAGTAGAGGGTTTAGAAAATGAGCTAGTGGTATGGCTATTCGAAATGCCGAGCAGCAGGTTCACTGCCTTTGGGACTTGCCAACCCACACCACTTGTTAGCGCATCGCGACATGCCTTAACTGTTATAGTAGGCTTCGTCTTCGATACAATCTTGTAAACATCTTTAGTTAGAATGCGTAACCTCAGGTCGTGAATATCCCTGAGCTCTATATCGCGATTAGCCGTCCACGGTGTTTTGATTTCGGTGGACGCAGGAGGGGCAGGGCCCTTCTTCAGGAACGAAGAAGGTTTGATGTCTCCTCTCATAGGTGACTCTTCCCCTGAACTATCGTGGTGCTTATAGTCGGCACTCAACTCATCGTCTGATATGGTCAAATAGGTCTTCATTTTAGCTACAGGACGGCTGGCGTTGGCTGGTCGCCCTGCCGGCGGCCTAAACGACGTCCCAGCCGGAGCCATCAGAGAGCCGACACGACTTGCCACCCCTTTCTTCCCTTCTATAAAGGGTGACACCTTGGGTTGAGGTTTAGGCCGTGGCTTGGGTTGAAAAGGTGACGAGGCTGGTACCTCGATTGCCGCGCTCGGTGAGCTTGGAACTAGTGGCGAGGATGGCGGCCGTAGCGAAGTCCTGCCCGTGACCTGTGTAGGCTGCGTGGTTTGCCCGACCAGCTGTGTTGGCTGCGTAGTGCTGCTCACGTGGGTCGGCTGCGCGCCTCGCTTTACCGCCTGCGTTGGCTGCGTGAAGAAGGGCGAAGAACACGGAATGTTGGTCATGAGCTCATCCAGATCGTCATCATCCAACTCTATATAGTCCTCCTCTCTAGTCTCGGGCCGCCCGGGCTGCCCGGTGCCATTACGCTGCATCCTGGGCGTCGCTGGAATGGGCGGAGAGCTCTTTGTGGGCGATGGCGATGGCTTTGGCATTCCGGGGTTCGGATCAAGCTTCTAGATGTGCTTGTCTACGGGTAGAAATGTGCCGGATGGTAGGTGCTGCGGCTGCAAGGTGGCGGCGGGATGGGCTTGGACTCGACGCAGCTGGAGTGCACGCGGTCGTGGGAATGAAGGTGCAGAAAGAACTAAGCAATTATTTGTACGGCGCCAAGAGCCAAGAGCGCCCAGTATCTTCCCCTGTTAACTTATGCAAGCATAATTATAAGATCTAGACGAAAAGAACGTTGGTGTTAGAACGAATGGGGGGCGTTTGCTCTGGCTCGGGGGACGGAGCACAGTCGGTGTTGTGGCGGGAGGATGGACGGAGCAGGCAATTAACACCCAAAATTTTTGGACTAGCGACGTGACGTGAGGAGCAGACGCGGTCTGGGGACGCGGCAAGGGAGCTAACCTTAGCGTAAATGGCGGTCGCGAGATCAGCTGACTGCGGGGGTTGGGGCTTTAATTGATTGACAGGAGGTGAACTGTACCTAACATTACCCAAGGTAGTATAGTCGCCCTTGCTGATGTATCTAATCATTCCGTCAACCTACTTACGTAGGTAAGTACCTTTTGACCACCAAGTATGTCTTCGGTGTGTCCTACTAGTTCTTCTAAATTTCGGAGGGAGGGGGGGAAATAGAATTCTCTCAATTCAAATTCGAAAACATTTCTCGAAACCAGAAGACCGTGTTACTATGCAGATGGTTGATTAGCACGACGTTGACCAGACCTCCGTATACCAGTATACCTAAGGTACCTAGGTACTTTAGGTAGTCTTTATGATATGTACAAGCAAATAAAGGTAAGCGATTGGAAACAGCACCCCACTTAAATATGTATCTACACTGTTGTTCTTAGCCGCCTCTCTCTGGTCTGTTTTTTGTTTTCCAAGCATGAAGTCCAAAACTGACTTACAAGTCTAAATGGTAAACGAAGCAGGATTGACTCACAAGTACCTTCCCGTATAGAGAGCCGCAATAGACATATGGCTACAACTTCGTACATAGTAGAGGCTCTAGGTAGTCTCAATATATGTGAGCTGGGTACAAGTCAGGTAGGTCCCAGGATGGCTTCCCGCTCGACCCCACTTAACCCGCATCCAGGTACTTAGTCTAAGGAACCTACTTCATTTGAGCCTCACATCCGTCCTCGAGTTCAATCTCACCCACCCGACCACGCCCACCAGTCCAACCAGGCACCGATCGATTACTCATCTCATCTAACAGAAAAATGGCGACTCAACGAATCATTTCCTCCGAGAAGACAGTCCTCGACAAGGACGACGACGACCTACAGCCCAGCCCAGCCGGACAGTCCAGCACCGCCCCGGCCGTGCCCTTGTGAGTTTTGACCCGCCCGAACAACATCCAGACACACACACACACACACAAACACACACACACACAGACATATAAACATACAACCCTTCCTCCTATCTCAGTGCCATGAGCATACCCGTGCTCGTTTCCCTCATTCTCATCTCAGAACGGGCCGAGTCACGTGCCCCGAAATGGGGCAGTCAAGATGCAAAAACGCGGCGATGAGAAGAAAAAACAGGAAGCCCCTAGGCGAAAGCGTCGAGCTAACGAGAGTCCTATCCCGCCAGAGATGTCATCCTAAAGCTCCTGGCCTTCACCTTCGCCATGGTGGTGATCCCCATCGGCTCGTATTTCCTGACGGTGAACACCATCTTCGCGGGTGAGTGAAATGCGCAAACCACCTCACCTCTCTCTCTCTCTCTCTCTCTCTCTCTCTCTCTCTCTCTCTCTCTCTCTCTCTCTCTCTCTCTCTCTCTCTCTCTCTCTCTCTCTCTCTCTCTCTC